>JAVSBS010003695.1:0-50420 GCA_033124195.1 Coracias cyanogaster | reverse complement strand
AAATTTCTCAACCTGTGTCAATCAGCTTTTTTCTGCTTAAAATCAACAAGTTAAAAAAAAAAGTTATTAAATTGAGGAACCAAAAGTTAAATTAACAAAATAAAATAACATGTTTCCTAAAATGGAAAGTCTGTCAAAGGACTTTTTCAACGTTTTGTTATCTTGCCTGAATATATCCATTTTTTTCAGGTAACAAGGTACTTAAAATCCTCAAAACAAAAGAGCTCTGCAATAAAAATTAATTAAAACTCTACATACTGCTCCCCTTTGAAGTCTACTAGAACAAATTCAAACAACTTGGAGCATGGCGTGTTTAATTACAGACCTAAAAAGATTTTTGTTATCAACATGCCTGATGTGGAATTGAGATAAGGAGATTTCTCTGAGGCCAGCTGGCGGGTCAGCAGCAGTATGATGATTACAAATCTGAGTCCTTGGTTCCTGACCCTGTGCTGATTCCTGGGGCTGTAACCACACTTCCTTCAGCAGTAGCCTGTCAGACTTCGGCGTCCAGAGCAGCTTTTCAACATTGACACCTTGTCATGCCGCAAATACACTCAGTGAAACCTCAGGAAGTGCCAACTACTCCAAGCCACAGTTTTTCATGTAAACCGAAAGGCACCGCCTCGTTTCTCCCAGCCGTTCGCCCTGCGCCTGGAAGCCCTCTCTATTTCCTTAAACTGTTGACCTTTGAGGACGCTACTTACCGGCTTACAGCCGATCGGCACTGAGGCATTACTGGCTGTTCTGGCCGGCCTCCATCCCACCGCTCCCTCGCCGGAGGTGCTCGGGCTTCCCCCCCGCCACCCACGGCTGCAGTGGCTCCTCCGGCAGCCCAGGCGGCGGTGGCGCCCGGACGGCTCCGCACCGCGACCGGCGCCGCGGCCGCCTCTGCCCGTCCCCGTCAGGATGAACTCGGGGCTGCGGCACTGGAGGGAAGCGGCCACGCTGCTGCTGGCGGCGGGGACGCCGGCGCCGCTGCCGCGCTCCCCGCTCGGCCCCTTTGACTATGAGCTGCTGCTGCTGCAGCGGAGCTCCCGCAGCGGCTTCATGCCCAACGCCCACGTCTTCCCGGGGGGCCTGGTGGAGGCAGCGGACTTCTCCGCGGACTGGCTGGGGCTGCTGCCCGCCTCGCCTCTCTGCGGGCTGGGCCTCGTCAGGCCGCCGCCGCCCGGCGGCAGCCGGGCCCCTCTCTTCGCCACGGCCCAGGAGCGGCTGGGCTCGCCGGTGCCGGGGGAAGTCGCCTTCCGCATCTGCGCCATCAGGGAGACTTTCGAGGAGGCGGGAATCCTGCTGCTGGTGCCGGGGCGCGGCCCGGCCCCGCCGCTGCCCGCGGAGCGGTTGCCCCCCGCCGCGGAGCTGGGCGAGTGGCGGCGCCGGGTGCAGGAGGACCCGGCCTGCTTCCTGCAGCTCTGCCGGCACCTGGGCTGCGCCCCCAACATCTGGGCGCTGCAGGAGTGGAGCAACTGGCTGACCCCCGCGGGCAGGGCCGGCGGCGGCGGCCGGCGCTATGACACGGCTTTCTACCTGTGCTGCCTGGGGAAGCGCCCGCCGAGCACCTCGCAGGACGACCGAGAGGTGACGGCCTTCCTGGTAAGGGCGCCGGCGGGCTCCGGCCGGGCGAGCGCGGCGGTGGCCACGGGCGCCCCATGCAGCCCCCGCTTCTCCGCCCCGGCCTCTTCCCTGCGCAGATTCGGTAGTGGCACAAAGGCCGGGTAACGCTCCCGAAGATGCGAGGAAAGGGCAGGGAGCGTTCGTCTCTCCTCGCTCTCTGCCCCTCCAGCCCATCGCGCAGCTCTCGCCGCTGGCAGAGGAGGGTGTTTTGAAAGTCCTTTTACACGAAGTTTTATGGCACAACGTGCGCGTGTCACGTCAGATCATTTTCACCTTGAATTACTGTATCTTTCAAAGGCGGCTGACAGGAAATCACTTTTTATACATTCCTTCGTGCAGCACCAACGGAGCATTGCCCTTGGAGAGATCCATCTCCAGAGTGCTGCAGGGCTAAAAGAGCTGCTCGTCATTTCTGCCTTTTGCAGTTACTTGCAGCATTTTAAGTAACGCGCAAACTTGTTGAAATAGTGTATTATTAAAACCATTTTGTAAACTATTGATTTTTTAAACTTTTCTTAATTGCAGGAGGCAAAAAGAGTAGAAAACTTCATGGAGATATGACTTAAAAGCAGCTCAGGGTCAGGTACATTAGGGTCTTTTAAGTTTTTCTACAATTCTGAAAAGTTTGGAAGCAAGTTAGAAGTAGATGAGAAACCAGACAGTTCTGTCAAAGTTTACCTACCAATTTTGGTATTACTGTTTGGGTTTTGTGTTGCTTTTTTTTAAAAAAAAAAGATCTTGCTACAGAAATTTAAAAGTACCTGAGATGTTATCTTCAAAAGAGTGCATATATGTTATAATTTTGTTAATAACAGCATAAATCCACCACAAATTCTTACACATACATTTGTATTACCAAATTCACCCTGTGAGATAAAGATTACCAATAGTTTAAGCATGCAGAACACCACCGTGTTTAAGTATGAATAGTTGGGTGTTCGTGTTCTGAAAACAACACGAACAGAAAAAGATGTTTAGAGGTACTTTTAATTCCTGAAGCATCAGTAGCAACATCTGGTAACTGAGTTTAAGGTTTTCTGTTGGTCTCAGTAGACTTCTTGTCAGACCTGTCAAAAAAAGTCTCAAGTTTCCAAACTTGGCATGCTTATGTGTAAAAGAAAAACTTACTTTTATAGGAAAAAGTGTAGGTTTTATATATAGCTTATGTTTTTCGATTTTAAATTTCCTTGTTATTTTGGTATAGTTTATACAGTTTTTACTGTGTTCATGAAACCTGGACTGTTGCAAGCTCTTTTGCTGTAAAGACTTTCTTGCTCATGGCTTTTAAAGTCAGTGATACTTTCCATCTGCTGATGAAACTTATTTTAAGGCTTGTTTTCATCTTACAGTGGTCATCACCTCCGGAAGCCATTGAACGCTTTAAATCTCGAGAAATATGGTTTGCCCCACCTCAGCTGTATGAATTGTGTAGGCTGTGCAACTTCTCCTCACTCCGCCAGTTACACAAGTTCAGCTCTGCTCGAGCTCTAGAGGGATGTGAACGCTGGATGCCTGTGATGTTAAATGCTTCAGATGGCTACATTCAGCTATTGCCAGGTCAGAAAACAGATGAAGGTTCTTTTACGTAGGTAAAAACTGGGGAATTGCTACATACTCAAGCCACAAGACAAACTGTAACTGTAAGGAAAATACTAAGACAAGTTACTGTACGCTTTTTCTACTGTATGGCTTCCTTTGATACAGTTAGTAACAGCTACTGAATCAGACTGTATTGTTATTTCTGGACTCTATCTCATTGTCTGATATGGTTGCCATTAATATGTTTATTTATGAATAAATTCTTACTTTTTTTTTTTTAATCTGAAGGATCTATTAGAACTCCTCCTATTTCGTCCTTTTCAGTGGAAATTCTCATTTACTTCAGTTAACCGTTTGTAAGTGCGTGTGGATCAAGCACAGCCGCAGTATCGGTCCACAACTGCACCGGTACAGCAGCGATCTAAAAACGTACACTAATTTGTTTTCCTCCTGGCCAGTCTCCTATTTAAATCTCTCTCATTTCATAATCATGTATATTTTTGCCTTTTCCTTAAGAAAAGCTGCATGTACTATTTATTTTCCACTTTAGTTTGCTTCCTCCTTTTGATTTGCTTTCTCCTGTTTTGTCCTAGTTGACCTCTAGAATTTCTGTATTTGTGGTATATTAGCACTCTTGCAATACACTTGTTTTCTTCAACAAAACAGAACAAAGTAACAATTTCTATTCTTAGTCCTACTGTAGCCTATCTGTATACACTTGGAAAAGTATTTGTTTTGTTCTCCACCTATTATATCAACTCGTATCTGAGCATGATTACAGCATGTTAGTATCATCAGGAACAGCAGAATATCCAACTCAGCACTTCTGAACGCACGCTGCGGTGTCACTGACAGATACCTCAGAATTTTATGGCTGTGTATTTAAATCTGAAGATGTTTACAGGCAATTGACTTTTGTATTGTGGAATACATTCCCACTGAGTTTTATGTCCTGATAAATATTAAGAAATTCCTAGTGTCACTCAATCAAAAGGCTGAAAAATAAGGTAGGTAATGTGTAACTAAAACTTTTTTTTGTGCGTCCCCAGGAGATGAGTTATATCCAGAAGATCCAGATTATACAGGAGAGAAGAAAATAAGCATGTCAACAGATAAGAAGATTGAAGATCTCATGAAGGAGGGTAGTGTGTTTCACAGGATAGTAATAAAAAACATCAACAATATTGCTGTCCATGTTAATATTGAAGCAAAATATAAACACATGAATCCACTGATGATAAACTCTGATTGTTCAGATCACAATAGCAAATTGTAGTATCTGATTAAAAGTTAGACTATTTTTAATTACATACAGATTCACTGTGGTTTTGGTCCTTCCTAATTGTTGCCAAATAGTCAGGAAAACATTCCTTTGTCCTGGCAAAGCTTTTTTTGTGTGTGTGGTTCAAGATTTATGTATGCCTAATTATCTGAGTCTCTGTAATAGCACAATAGTTACAATGTTTAGAGGCTACTGACAATTTAACATAACCATCAACTTAACTTAAATGCACTTTCATGGTAATTATACTGAGCCATTACCACCATATTCTACTTACATACTATTTGCAGCAGAATGTGCTGCAGCGCTGGTCTGTTGGTTCATACAGGTCCTTTTCTCACTGAAAAGATAAGTATATACTATGCTCAGAACGAGTATGTTTTGAGTGGAAACATTGTTTTACTGTGCTTCCCAAAGTTATCCATTAGACAACAGTAATGTGCCTAGGAATGAATGAAATCTCCCATTCCCTATCTGCTGACATCTCCTAGTCTGTTCTCTTTCATTTTTGGGAAAACCAGTGTATATGTGTATATAGAGATTTATTAATTAAAATGCAGTTATTTAAAAAAATATTATAAAGTTAATGTTTATATTTGATATTTCTAAATTCTTTCTACTAATGGTGATCCATTCAAAACTTTCTAATTTATTTCTACCTTTGAAAATTGTACAAAGTCATTGTTCAGATTGAGTGCATTCTCCAACATTCTTTTCATTCATGATAATTTTTATCTCCATGTTGTTAGCAATCAAAAAAATAGAAAAATTTAAAACTCCAAAAAGATACCAACATCTGCAGGGAGTATCTGTGGAAACACCTACTTCTACATTTCACCATCTCACATTTTGCTTCTCAACTACTTTAGTAAATATATCTGAGATTTAAGAACTCCAGCAGAAGTATTGCTGCTTGCTTTGTTTTGGTTTTTTGGTTGGTTGGTTTTGTCTTTTTTGTGCAGTAAGTGGAATAAAGAACATTCATCGCTGCTCCATTTATGTGAACGAATAATGAATGATGACTTAAGATTAGCCAGTAAAGTTGTCCAGAAAGCTTTGTTTCAGCCTTTGTTCTGTATTTCAATTAAAATATTCTGCAATATTTTCATTAATTTGAATTGGTTTGTAGCATTCATTTGGAATGGAAAAAATATTATGTCCTCTTCTCTTCAAATATGCTCAAACTGTTCTTGGTTTTGCAGACCTTGTTGACATTTGTATACCTCTGCAAAACATGGATTATTATCTATTTATTATGCAATATAGTATCTCCTTCACAATATTCTGGCTAACTCTTCTGAACTTGAAAACAACAGGAAAATTAAAATGGAGAGTAGAGGAAGCACAGAAAATACCCTGCATACATAGTTTTTAGCTTTTTAAGCCACTGTAGTACTAGGAAGATGAGGGAAATCATCATGATCCTGTTTGTGGTGTCTATAGGAACAAAGATCTTGGCTTCAAAATGATTCAGACATTCATTCATATGGGCAAAATAAGTCATCCCAGGAACTGCTAGGCTGTTCTACAAGTTACAGTGAGAAGATACACAAATTAACAAGATACAGCATTAATAAAGGCGTTGTATGGGTTGAGGTGTCTTTCACTTTGTGTAGCACCAAGACTCCTTATGTTGAGCTGGTGGACAGTAATGCAGCAAGTCATGGTTATTCTCTCAGCCCAGAGGAGAGGAACACAGAAACACTTTGAAAATTATTTCTTTTTGATTGCTGTTGTGTAGCAACAATGATAAACTATTGTGTTCCTGTAGACAGGGGCTTAAAACACCCTACCTGTGATAACTGATAATAGAATTATGGAAAGGTTGGGGTTGGAAGGGAACTTTTAAATGTGAGCTAACCCACCACCACCCCTCCCGCAGTGGGCAGGGACATCTTTCACTAGACCAGGTTCTTCAGAGCTTCATCTAACCTGGCCTTGAACACTTTCAAGAAGTTGTTGCCCAGCTTTTATGGGCAACTTATTTCACTGTCCCACCACCCTCACTGTGAAAAGTTTCTTACGTATATCCAATCTAAATCCACTCTCTGGTAGAAAAGTAGCTGATAGGAAAATATTTTTAGGGAAGAAATGATTCAGCAGCCTAGAGAGAGGTTAGATTCAGTCGTTTTTACACCCCTGTGTGATGCTGTACATTATGCCTTTAATACTAATATCAGTTTTCCTGTGTGTCAAAAATGGTTACTTCATTACTAAATCCATACCTCAAGTGGACAGTCTTCTCCATCTTCGATTATCTCCTTTTTTTTTTCCACCAACAAAAGCAAGGTGGTCCAGTAGGGGGAGCCTGAAGGCCAAAGGAGAAAAATTAACACAAAATAACAGAAAAGTAACAAAACCACACAATTTTACATAGAAAGCTATGACAATCGTTAAATACAATCCATTTGCCTTTAATATTAAGTTTAAAGTATTGATGATTAAAGCTGTAGCTTCAAATTATTGAGCAGAACTAAATCATGGCTGAACCTTTTTTTTTTAAAAGCCTAACAGAAAGGAAAAAAAAAAAGTAGCTGCTTTATCAGAGCTTCAGATCCATGAGGGAACACTTTATTTAAGCCCTAAATTCTAGAGGACATTTACAGCTGTAGCTGCCTTCTTTTGTGGATACATTTATGTATGTATTTCAATAGCACAGCTGACCTCCAATAGGAAATTACCAGGTGCTCTTCCTCCCTATCTGCCCAACTTTACACACCTCTCAAGAAAACGCTCCACTACGGGCTTTGCAGCCTCCGTTAACAACATGGGCCGCAGAAGCCCAGGCTGTTGCCGCCTCACGGTGCGGGACGCGGCCCTGCCTCGGGAAGCCGCGGCTACAGGGACAACGCCAGCCCCGCTGCTCCCCAGCGGCCTCACCGCGTTCTTGCGCGGCCTCCTCTCTCCCAGGCAGGAGCAGAAGGCAGGCACGGCTCTTATTTCAGGCTCGTTGGCCACAACAGCAGGCTAAAGAGCCCGGAGCGGGCAGCGCCGGCGTGTTAACGCTGCGCTCTCCCGCCGCCCCTGAGGGCTCATGCGCAGCGAGCCCGCCCCGCCCTGCGGCCCGCGTGCGCTGCCGGGAGCGGGCCTGCGCGAGCGGGAGGCGGGCGGCCTCTGGAAGCTTCTACCCAGGGGAGCGGGAGCCGGGAAAGGCGGTGAGCCTTTGTGAGGAGCAGCGGGAACTAAGTCAGAATATGAAGGAATCTGGGGAGAGGGAATAAAGCAGAAACCGTGGTTTCTTCACGGCTTTTTGCTGCGTGCTTCTTTCCTTGTAATGTGCCTGTTAGATAGGCGTTTGTAGTTAGTATAACTTGAGGGAGAGAGGCTGGGATGGCGAGTGCGTTGTTCTTTTGGGGGTTTTTCTATCAGAATTGCATTGCTGGAGAAGCATCCTTTTGCTTCTCCTGGTATGTTTGGTGAGAGGGGTTTAGTGACCTCTTGCATCTTCACAAGCTAAATATCCTTAGGTGTAAGACTTGAGCAAGTGTTTTTGATCTTACTCAGTTCTTAATAAAGTGAGTACATTGTTATTAGGGACGTGTTAGGAGAGCTAGCCTTCTACATGAGTGTGCTTTATCCTTTATCCTTTGATAGGTCATTTCTTAGTTCTGTACCTCTTAAACTGAGAGGAGAGGTTATTTATGCTTTTCACATGTTATTTCTGAAATAAAAATGTATGTTTAAGTGTTTAAGGCAGCACTGTGTATCTTGTTATGGTATGTTATTGGAAGTATAGTGTACTGTGGTGTTAGAGGTTTATCTGTAATATGAATAGTATGCTTGTGTTGTGTGATACAAGGTGAAGCTGCTAAAATAGTTTCAGCTGTTTCATTGTGGTGTCAAAGTGGGGGTAATTGGTACCATCTCTTAGTAAAGCATGTTGCTGGTTATGACTACAGTGTAGCTGTATTGCTTCTTGCTTAGCCCTCACTTGTTCAACACTAGCTTTGGAAGTGGAAGGCCAATGTCTTGACTTTCCTTTCCTGAAAAATTCTGTTAGGCACCTGCATCCACTGTTAATTCGTTTAAGTGGTAAGCTAGACACTAGTGATGTCCTGGCTTGTGCCAAAACAAAATGTGAGTGACTTCAGTCTGTAGGTAGTGTATTCCATTGTAATTCCTAGGTACGGTACATTCTACTGCAGTTGAATGTAATGTGAAATACTGGTAAAAACAATCTATGTTACGTTAAATTTTTTTTGTTGGGGTTGGGACTCTTCTTTTGTGCTAGATTGTTTGGGTTTTTTGATGATATAAACATTTCCCTGTGGTGTTTCGGTCCCATTGGTCATGTGAGTAGATTGTAACAGGCCGTTTCCTCAATCAGCCTGTTTCTGTTGGCCTTTGATTGTAAGATAAGTAGTTATTTTCTCTTAAGTAGGTTGAGGGTAGCAGGTGTATTTTGGTGTACTAAAAATCAATGTGGTTTTATGTAAGTAAGCACGGATGGCAAATCTTAAATAGGCTTTAATATAGTCCCTCTTTAAGAGGACTAGTTTGAGCCCTTTGATATGTCAATCAGTTCCCTAGACTTAATACTCTTGAGACAGTAAAAATCTTATAGGCTTGCTTTAGGTGTGTGGTCTGTAGATATGCTTCAAAACAAATGATGGCTTTAACAGCGGTTAATCAAATGTTTGTTTCACTTTTACAGTAGCGTTGAGGAAGACTCCTAATTGAGAAGCATGGAAGCCTCAGTATTAGAGGTATATTGGTGTTTTTTTGTTTCATTGCAACTCTCTGGAAATCAGATTTACAAATAAGATGATGCCTCTGTATTTGCATTAAACAGCACTTTCTTACATGTGTGAGGTCATATATGGATTATACAGGTTTTGATGTTTCTTTTAGGTGTTTTTATTGGTCTCATCTCAAAAGAGGCCTGGAGGGATCCTGCTAAAGTGTAAAATGTGCAACATAATCTTGAATAGAGTGTAGTATAGCACTAGGTTCTACTGCGTTCCACAAGACATGATGGAAAAATTATTTTCTCAGGATATGGCCAGGACAGGTGACCCAAGGGATATTCCATAGTGTGTGATGTCATGCTCAGCACTAAAAGCTGTGGGGAAGGAGCAGGGAAGAGGGACACCTGTGGTTATCAAATTTGTCTTCCTGAGTCAGTATTCCAGGTGATGAAACCCTGTTTTTGTGGGAATGGCTAAACATCTGCCTGCCAATGGGAAGCAAGGAGTGCATTCCTCACTTTGTTAATGTGCGCAGCTTTTGCTTTACTTCCCAATTCTCTGTCATCCTGCTGCAGGGGAGTGAGGGAGCAGCAGTGTGGTGTTCAGCTGCCTACTGGCATTAACCCACAACAAGGGGACACTCAAGTCAGCTGGAAGACTGAGATTAAAAGTTTTACAAAGGCTGAGCAGGAAGCTATGACCTCATTTTAAAGAAGCTGACTGTGTTGTAGACTCTCTGAGCATGAATGAAGGACCATTGGTGGCATTTTTTGTGTCTTTTGGGATTTTTATACATACTTATTGAGGACACGGAAGTAAAAAGCTTTGTCTTTGCACTTTGCTGGTTGGTTTAACCAACTTTCAGATAATGCTGCTGCCTTTTGGACTACATGTGCCATTAATTGCAGTGCTAAATAAACTTGCCAGCTGAGAAGTCATTTAATGAGCTAACCATCTGATGCTGAAAGATGTTTTGCCTGTTAACATTCTTTATACTGCATATCTGTCACCATAATTTTTAAGGTGCTTTACTACACTAAAAGTTTTATTTTTATGTTTGCTGCTCAGATGTTCTTAGAAACATTCTATGATTTTAGCAATAGCTAACAGTATTTGTTATTATCTACCCCTTGCCCCAGATTGAAGATCCAGGTTGCTTTTGGGTTACCTTGAAAGGATGTGGGCCTTACATGGTTGATGAAATAGAATATAAAAACCTTAATGAGGAAATGAATCAGTTCTATGACAAATCTTATCAAGATGTGGATGAAGTAAAACCACTAACAGTAGAAGAAGGCCAGGTAAAATAATTGTTATATTGTGCAGATAAAGAAATAATTGATCATTTGCATTGCTTTGGGGGTGAGGTATCCAAGATATGCATGAATTTTTTGTTAATATTGCTATGTAGAAAAGGAGATAATGACGTCTATGTGGGTTATGTCTTCCTAGCTATAAACTTCTTAGCTACCTAAGCTGCAATGCATTTTAAGAAGAAAATTGAAGGCTGTATAATAAATGTTCTATTCTTTCCTCTAAAAAAATTGCAGCATAATTTGCTCCATTTGGAAGAACCTCCTGTCTTGTTCTCTTTATTTTTTTCCTCCAGATTTGTGTGGTTTTCAGTGAGGAACTCAAATGCTGGTGTAGAGCCGTCATTAAGTCAATCACGTACTGTACGGATCATTATCAAACAAAATGTTTTCTTGTGGATTGTGCCAAATACATTTTTGTTAAATCAAAGGAGTAAGTGTTTGGGGTTTTTGACATTGTCACTGAAATGGAAATGTATTTGTTGGGTACAGACGCTGTTCATGTTTATGTAGACTGATAGGGTCCACAAGAAAGTGCTAGCTGTGTGGTAGGCCCTTGCAGGTCTGACTGCAAAACAGTCTTGGAATTTTTCGAGATGCTTTCTGGTGTAGGTTTTGGTCTTTTTAAGGATTTGAAATAGAAATAATACCAGTTTGTTATTACTGATATGTATATGATTGCCAGTTAACATAATTTATGTGTACTTTCCTCCATTATGGGAATATATACTGAAAGATTCAAAAATTAATACCAGTGGAGATCATTCATAAACTGGTATATGGAAGCCAGGTTTCACTTGCTGAACCAACTTTTGACATCTAGACAGAGATATGTGGGGGTTTTCCCACTGCAGGTTACTAGTTTACTTTTCTAAGACCCGAGAGTCTGTCTTGACATGGTGCAAAAAGGTGAGTATTCACAGGTTCTGAGTTTGTAGTAAAACCACTGTGAAACCTGCTGTTTCTAAAATCTTGGAAAATATATTCTAAAAAATAATGATTCCAGCTCTTAGCTAGATTTAAAGTTCATTTCTCTAATAAAATAGACAACTCTATACAAGAAGCTTTACCAAATGTTTTTTTGTAATTTTCCCCAATATTAAGAAAGCTTATTTAAAATACTTTGAAGTAAATCTGAAGTTAAATAATGTTTTTAAGTTGAATGTTGTTGTATTAGAAAACAACTTGACAGTGCCGTGAGTTTAAAAAATGTTTATCTAAAGGTAAATATGTGATTTCCTACTTTTCATTCTAAAATAAAATATTGAACAAAAGCGCTAAATATACAGATCTTAAAACCTTGCTATATACAATGGCTTCCTGGTTATTAAAAGTCTTCAACCAAACCAAGTATAAAGGATAAGATTAACACTTTAGTGACAGCTTCATAAAGAAGAAAATATTTTTAGGAAAACGAGTACAAATGCAAATTAGTGTATTTATTAGATTTCTTTCTTGCTGGTGTTAATCATTGCTGATTTCTGTCATGGAAGTCATACCTGTGAAATGGAATATGCAGTGCCAGATGGTGTATGTGGTAGTATGAGGGCTACATATCACGAAACTACTTCAAACTCTGGTGGTGAAAGATCAGAAAGATTTCAAGTAAATAGGAAGTATATTTGTATCTGGAGCAAATCTGTTCACTAACTGCTCCTGGTAGCACATTTCTTGGAGAGAAGAATAAAACAGTGGTTCCAGGGTGATTGACAGTGGGAGCCAAACTTCTGGAAGAACTCTGGTGTCAGCTACAGAGTAATGGACGGGTGTTTATGAGACTACTGACTTCTGGAGAACAGAATCTACTCTGTAAATGATCTCTTTTTTTTTTTTTTTAAGCATTCGAGTTGCATTGAAAGCATTTCTGCAGATCCCATATAGAGCAAAAAAGTGTAGACTGTACTGCACAAATCCAGTGACGTTGCGTGTCAACTTCTGTGAAGATAGTGCAGAAATAGTGTAAGTAGAGTTTAATAAGTATGTTGTGTGAAATGTTATTGCAGAAATTTTTTGTAGAAGAGATTATGTTCCAAGAATAACATAGGAAATCAGAGTTTGAAAACTATTTCTGTTTGAGGAGCGATTCTTAAACGGAACTGCTTCCTTAATGACTTGGGCTTCTATTATTCACCTGTTCAAGTCTTTTGATATTTATTTTAAAACCTTTGGAAGTTTGGAAAGTTTCTAGCAGTTCTTGCCCTTTTGTCTATCATCCCGGAGCTGTGTTTCATCATTCCTAGCACGTGAGCTTCTTTCCTAGTATAGGAATAGCACGTCTTGAGCGGGCCATAGTTGTGAATTACAAAAAAGTATTCGATTGTTATATGTTGTTTATGGTGATCCTCATTTGGTAATTTTTTAAATTATTATAAAGTTGCAGAAGATGGTAAGGAGTGAATTTGCTTTTCTGTTACAGACCTTTCAGTGTTCAGCACTTCAGTGTTTCTTAAGCCTTGTTCAAAAATGCTCAATACCCAATTAAAGTTTTGCAAGCGGATTCTTTATTTTTGGTTATTGTTTCATTTCTAACTGCTGTATTTTATGTGGTATGTAAGCCATCAGACCTTGACAAAGCAACATCCAGTAAGTTTTTTCAGCTCATTTTGCTTATGAGCTGAAATAATATTATCAAGACTGAAGTTACATTCTAAGTAGATCGGTTCTGCTGATGTGTCTGCTGCACTTAAGATTTGACTTGACTTGACATAATTTCTTTACATGGATCTGAAGTTTTTTTTCCAAAATTACCACTTTACGTTTTGATGATGTGGGATAACTGGTTGTGTTTATTTCCTTAGACCAGCCAAAATATGGGACAGTGCTGCTACTCAGTATTTTCAAAACCTTCTTAAAGGTAAATAAAACACCCTGCCAAAATAACTGTGTTTCTATATTGGGAAAAATAAGCTGTTAGAGAAATGTAGTACTTGTGCTTATACATTTGATTATATTTAAGAATGTTTTATATTAAAAATAAAGAGAAAGGAGCTACATAAGGTTTTTTCTATGGACTAAGGCAAAAATATTTGTGAAGCTGCATCTTGACTACTGTGGGCTTCCATACTGCATAAATTTAGATATTTGATTAGCTGGTATCTGGCTCTTGGAGAGGCTAAATAAGATAGCACTCACTTAACATTTGTTTTGAACAGCGGAGCCTTTGTGTATTTAGCTTAAATCTTTGTATCGGCATCGCAGCTGTAGTTTTGTACGGAGATGGTGAGATCTGCCTTAGGAGTTTACCCCTTCAGTTGTTGTTTGACGAGGACATGAGCACCAGCTCAGGAGGGGAGTGTCTTTATGGATGTGGCTCCAAGTAGTTTAGTAAGCTGGAACTCTTTTTTTTTTTTTTAACCCCCTCTGTCTGCTCTTGTCCTGTCCCATGTTTGGCATTTCAGTAGGTCATACGTCCCTTTTTCGTATCAAGCCTGCTATTTTGGTATGAGGCAGTTTCTGGTCTTAAGAGAAAAGCAGCTTTTTACTGAAATCTTTCTCATCTTGCTTTTATGCTTCTACCTGATAAACTACCTACCTGCTTGCTCACAAGTATAACAAACTCCAGAGAAAAGGTATTTTCAGAGGATATGATGAGTTTATGAAAGCAATAAAGGGTCTTTAGGCTGATAATTTCACACACTAACTGGCACATAGCACTTGTCGTTATTTACTTTTTTTTCCACATGTCTGAGTGTCACTGTGCAAATTAGAGGTTAGCAGGGAGCAATGCTAACACTGAATTGAATTTAATAGATATTCCTAGACTATACCGTAAGTAGTAATACATACTTTGTTTTAATTGCTAGCACATCATTAGTGTATGCAGAAGTGCTTCAGAATTTACTAGTGGACTTTATCAGCTGTGTTTGCTTGAATGAAAGCCTAACCAAGCTCTACAAATGTGCAAAGATAATTTATTTCGCAAAGGTAAATGTCAAGTTTGGAAAGTATGCGTTTGGACTACAGATTGTCAGAGGCTAAAAGATAAACTAAGAGCTGTAGTGTAGAACTAAGATTAGTTTGTGGGGAGAAGTCATTAATCTGTTTCAGCTTTCCATCTTTCTTGAAAGACTTAGGGACGACTTCATTTATGGCACTTTTTAATTGCCTTGTTAGTTTCTTTTGTCATTGAAAGATTACCACGTTTGTACTAGCTTCTCTAAAGAAATAGATCATGCATCTAACTGTGATTTCTATTTTTGTCTATCTCAGAAAGTACAAGTGAAAAATGCTGATAATTTCATAAGGATTTTATCTTGTTCTTGTGTTTATTACTACATTTAGCAACTACTGAAGTGCAAGCCAAGTTGTGTGCTGTAGAAGATAACACCTTTGATGTTTTTCTTTACGTGACAATAAAAGATGAAAAGGTAAGGTACTTTCATACCTGTAAACCTCTTCATGCACTTGGCTATATAAGTTTGCAGTAACTTTGCAGTCAGTTCAAGACTGAAAAGCATTCCTTGCAAGTGAGTTTTGCCATTTCTGTAAGCTACAGTAGAGGCTAAATCATTAACTTGTCAGAGGTTTTGTTTTATATTTCTGTTGCTTATAAATTTCGGGAGGAATTTTTTTGTTTCTGAACCTTCTTTTGGAAGGTTTTGACAAGCAAGTATCTGCTTGTGGCAATTGTCTCCTTTGGCAGGGGGCTTGGAGGAGATGATCTCCAGAGGTCCCTCCATTCTGTTAAGTCCAGCAAATACTTCAGGTGCATAACTACGTGCATTACTTAGTGCAGTTTTGCACCTTTTTGTGGTATCATGCTTAAAGATGTTTCAATAAGGCAGTTCCACAGCATTATAAACATTAAATAGAAGTTCACACTTGCTTTTATATAAGACTGAGTCCTCAAACCTTTGGAAAAAACCTAGTTCCACTTGCCAAAATGTGTTACTTCTGCTAAACCTCTGTTGTAGCTACTGTCAGACTTTTTTTTTTCAGATATGCGTTAATGATGATCTTGTTGCGAAGAATTTTGCTATTTTTGAGAAAGTTGAAGAGAATTCAGGGAGTTCTGCAGATTATCAGGAGAAGCAAACATTAAATGTTGAGTCTCATCCAGTGATAAATGTTAATCCTGAGTTTGTGTTCAGGCCAGTGTTTCAGGAGAAGATACCAACTAATCCAGAAACAGGTGGGAGTCATGTGTTAGAAACAATCATACATGCAATGCATAATGTTTTTTTTAACTGGATATATTGAACATGAACCTGTTGTCTTGGTTTGAATCCAACAGTTGGATCAAATGGTATCCTTCTAACAGATGGTGCTTGTGGATCAGACTTTGCAAAAACTGTCAAGTCATCAGATGCAGGAATACTGTAAAGCTTTTGTACTGTACAAGGGAGTGTTTGAGATTGAGTTATACGGGTGTTTGTTGATACACTTAATAGCAGTAGACTTTATTGAGATTACTCGTGGCATTGATCAATGATGCGTTAACTGGGTTTTTGAGTTTGTATGGATTTATTTGAACAGGTAATTTTATAGCTAGTGTTTGCCATGAGTTATTTATAGTGATTCAAGTCTGTCTTACTTTTCAGAAGTATACAGCTTTGCATCTTCCACCCTTGCCTGCTCAGTTCATCTGCATAGTTATTATTATGTAAAGACCATGATTTTTTTTTAATTGTTCTTTTTGCTATTGGGAAATTACACAAGCAATGAAACAAGTCAGTTGTAACCCACTGTAAATAAAAATACTGGCTTTTTATGCGTTCAGATAATCAGAAATGCGTTCCTGCATTTTTTTTGCTAATCTTTCTAGGTCTTGCTGTTTCCAGTTCCTTTCTTGAAGACTCATGCCAAAGGTTAAGCACAGATCTATATGGAAGTACTGCATCTGTAAGTGTTTATATTTTGTATTAACTTGTCAAAAGATGAACTGAATTAAACATAGGTGGAATGGATTAGGAACGCTGCAGTCATCTATCTTGTTCTTCTATGTAACATAGATCTGGGGGACTGCACTGATTCTTAATAAAGTTGGAAAAAGAACATTCTACTTTAGGTTCTTCTTTTAAATAAGAGAAAATTAAAAAACTGTACTACAGTCCTTAAAAAGCTTATGCTTCCTTTTCACTTCTTTGCTATAGCTTTATGAAGATGATAATTGTCTACACAGTTTTCTGAGTATGTACAAATGTAAATTTTTATTTTTTTCCCTGAAAACAAACTGGTCCTTATTCTGTACAGTGGTAAATGTTCATTGGAATCTCCTCTTACTTGTTGAGTCATCTAAAACTTCAAGTATCTTGTACAGTTTCATGCTACTTTCTCTTTTTTTTTTTGCTTGCTGTTTTCTGAAACATTTTCAAAAGGTCAGTGCTCATTCTTGCACAATTGAAGCTACTGCAGTGTCCCTGGGAAGAAAGGAAGAACCACCGATACATTCTAGGCAAATTATTGTTGTTGGGCTTGTCCAGTCTGGGCTCTTTAAAAGACTTGACTTCTGCTAGATTCTTTAAAGTATAACTTTGTTTCAATGGCAGCCATAGAATTACTTCTGTTAGGCCAGGGAAAAAGTAATTTTAGAGAAGTGTTTTTTAGCTTTGCTCAGAATTGAAGGATGACAGCCACTCCTGAACATAGACTGTAATACCTTATTAAAATATCTTGGAAAGAATTAAGATGAAAGTAGTAGGGCAGATGGTTACTGAAACAGAGTGGGATTACCTCTATACTCTTTCTGCAGTCAGCCAGCTGAATTTACATTTAGCAGCTGCCTGAGTGATGCAGGTCTTTGACCACGTCCTGTCTGTTGGTTGCTGGTGGCCAATCCTGAATGCTAGAAGGTCACCCCTTCAGAAGCAGACATCTCTGGGGTGACTCTGGATCCAGTATCTGCTACTGGCTGCTCCCTTGAGGATTTGTGGTGTTGTTCAATTTAAGTTCATATACATTGTCTTTGTAAGTGTGCAGCTGGGTAATCTGCTGTTGTTTCTCTTCCTTTCTGTGGTGTGCAGACTTTTAATGATTTTTAAAAATTGTCTTAAAAATGAGTATGTTTAAAAACCTATTGGTGTGTGTGTACTAGCTCTCCAGGTACAGCTATAGCTTGAGATGTGACCGTGAAATAATTTTCCTTTTGTGGCAAATGTTCTTGTTGCACGCTTGATTCTTAAAGAAAATACTATTGTGTAACAAGTTAGCCAGTTCTCTGAAGCTTGTTTGATCAAAATTGTTGTCTTAGTCTGAATTCAGTTGCTTTTGCTTACCTGAATAAGGCAACCATTTTGATGGAATAACAAACTTAAAATTTGTACAACTATTCTCCAGAATATTTGGGTATCCTAGTTAGAAAAAAAAAAAAACCCAAACATTTGCAACTCAGACTAAAGAAATAATTTTTCTGAAATGCTGCTCTTGAACAGTATTTTTAGTGCTAAAAATGTTTGTCTTTTCTCGATAGATTGTCAAAGCAATTCCAGGTTTGCCTGTCAAGGAAAATACAGCAGTCCATGCAGACAGGTATGATGCAGCATGTTAAATATTTTAAATGTTTATGTAAGCGAATAATTAAGAGCTGTACTGTGTTTCCAGTTACTATTCTTAGGCAGCTAAAAGAATGGAGGGTAAGAGAAGATGCATACACATGATTTTGGGGAAGAGGGGAATTTGAAGCTGCTGATACCCAGACAATGGTAAAAATAGCAGATCTTTCTAAACAGTAGCTTCACAACATGGAGAAGTATTTCCTTGTGCACACTAAAGGTGTCACCTTTTTCTTCATTTTTTTTTCTTGGTGTGATTTTACAAAGGTTTGTTTGAACTTGATGAAATATGACAGTTGATTTTTTTTGCAACAGTTTTACTATGCTGCATATCAGTCGATGCATATGTCATACACCCAGGGAGTGTAAGTTTTAAGAAACCTTTTTCCTACAGTCCAGTCTTACGTTCTTCTGTAGTTGAGGAACCCACAGATTATTTTTGTTTAAAAATTCATTTGGATTATTTTCAGATCCTTAAAAGCTAATGAATTATAAAAATGTACTTTTTTATTTCTTTTTTCATGTTCAGAGGTTTTCCTCCTTCTTATAGGTAAAGCATCAGAACTATTTTGCCAGTGAATTGTTTCATGACATTGGTGGTATTTATAAATTATATTTTACTTTTGCTTTCATGTTGGATTTAGTATTTGTATGTTTTTCAGGCTTCAGCAGTTCACAAATTCTGATCCTTTGAAGACACACATAATTGAAAATGACCAACAGGTATTTCAAGCATTAAGTTTAGTGTAACTTTTCTTGTGCAAGTGCATTGTGTGTCTGTGGAAGGTTTTGGTAGTGTTGGGGCTGTAGGGGTGGTCTTTGTGGGAGGAGGTCAGGGGCTGGTTGCAGCCTCATCAGCAACAGGACCCACTGCAGGCCAAAGCTGAGCCAACCAGCAACGTTGGTGGTGTCTCTGAAAACATATTTAAGAAAAGGAAAAAATTGCAGAGGAAGGAACAAAAAAAAGTTGAGAAACGGGTAATGCCAAGGTCAGAGGAGTAGTAGGTACTCCATGCCAGAGCAGATGTAGCTGAAGGGACTGCAGTCTGTGGCGGATCCCCTCTGGAGAAGAGGGAAGGAGCCAACAGAGAAACTGCTGTATTCTTGCCACAGTCGGTGGTGGGACTGCATGTAACCTGCTTTGATAAGGGGAGAGAAAGGAGTTTGCAGTGAACTGGAGCCTGGAAATGAGGGAGGAAAGATGTTTTTCTGAAGTATGAAAATGTTTGTTTCTTTAGTTTTGTCGCCCAATAAACAAATCAGTACTCAGATATTAATGGGCAACAAAGTAAATTAACCTGAAGTTGAGTCTGATTTGCCTGTATCAGTAATTAACAACTCTGTCTCTATTTTGACCTGTGAATCTTCTTGTTTGCTCTCCCTGTTTTTCTCCTCTATCCCTCTGGAGGGGGATAATGAGTGAGCAAATGTGGGTACTTGGCTGTGAGCTGAGGCCAACCCATCACAGCAGATTTTACTAATTGTCTTTCTTACTGTATTTTAGTTCTGTTACAGCTGAGTGCTAGCTGTATGCAGAACATCTAGTGAATTCACAAGTAGTTTGAGACAGCTTTCCTCTCCAAAGATCATCTAGTACCAGCCTGCTGGGAGCAGGGACACCTTCCACTAGATCAGCTTGCTCAAAGCCCCATCCAACCTGACATTGAATACTTAGAGGAAGGGGACATCCAAAGCTTCTCTGGGCAGACTGTTCTGTTGTTTTACCACCCTCACAGGAACGAATTTCTTCTTAGTATCTAATCTAAATCTGCCCTCTTTCAGTTTGGAACCATTATCCCTTGTCCTGTCACTACATTCCCTCACAGAGTCCCTCCCCATCTTTATGTAGGCCCTGTTTAAGTACTGGAAGGCTGATACAAGGTCTGTCCAGAGCCTTCTGTTCTCAAGGATGAATGAGCCCAGCTCTTGTAGGTGGAATGTTCCAGCCCCCAATCATGTTCGTGGCCCTCCTCTGCACCCTCTCCAACAAGTTCATGTCTTTCCTGTGCTGAGGGTCCCAGAGCTGAAGGCAGTGCTCCAGGTGGGGTGTGTGTCAACCGTGCCACACAGCTTGGTGTTACTGGCAGCTTTGCTGAGGGTGCATGCAATCCCCTCTCCATGGCACCAACCAAGATGTTAAACAGCACCGGACCCAATACCAACCCCTGAGGAACACCACTTGTCACAGCTCTCCACTTGGACATCGGGCTGTTGACCACAACTCTGAGTGTGACCGTCCAGCCAATTCCTTATTCACCAAGCAGTCCATCCATCAAATTCATGTCTTTCCAATTTAGAAACAAGGATGTAATGTGGAACAGTGTCAAACGCTTTGCCCAAGCCAATATCAGTATGTATGAATATGAATCATATTTAAAATGCATTTATAATTTCTCTGGCTATTTTTCACCAAAGTACCACTTTTTAAATACAATAAATGTTTTTGAGTTCTATGTAAGCTAAAATTTTATTATTAAGTATTGCCATTGTCATCTATTTTTATATGGTTTCAGAGTTTTCAAAATCTTAGTGAAGAAAGAAACTTTGTCTTTCTTAGCAACAAAATTGAGCCAATGTCAGTTCTGGAAACAGCACCACTGTTTGATGGTCTGAAAAAGGTAACACTAATGTACTATATTCCATTGAATATCTTTCTAAGGCTAGTATCGTACTCCAGATACTAAATATTATATCTAGTTTTGACTGAGAAATGCCTAGGAGGTTGTTCATGTGGTTAAATGAAGCTTCAGAGAGGTGCTGTAAGAATTGTACATGCTGCTTCTGGTATATCAGCCACTGCTGCAAGTCATGGGATTTGATTTTTGATATAATAATTCAACTCCTCAGCCCAGGAGAACTTCTTGTTTGTTTTATGTTATGGACATTTATTACTTAGTGGGTCAAAAGCTTTTAAATCACTCTGTGTTGTTTTGTTAGTGTTTAAATGCACACTTTTCATGTGGAACTCTTTTTTTTTTTTTTTTTGGTCCAGGAACTTACTCGGGAAAAATTTGTAGGCCCTAACTTCACAGAGTCTTACTGTTGGCCAGCAGTAGCTGGAGGATGTGATGTAGTTGCCATCTCATACCAGGGAAATGATCCTTTTTTATATATTCCACCAGTTCTTACAGTTTTGCAGTTGGGAAGCTGCTTCAAAGCCTTACCAAACAAGAATGGAGTACGTATATGTTAGAGTAACAGGTTTTCTTTCTGAAGCACAGATGTAGAATAGTGATCTAAAAGATAGTGAATGGTTTTAGAATGTGTGCATTTGATGTGATCTTAATGTAGCTTCATGACGCTTGTCTGTTTATAGGAGTCCTCTTAGAGGCTTACAGAGATGGACTGCATGAATGTGGGAGTCTAAAACCTACTTACCGAGTAACATCTATCAAGTGGTTAATATCATATCACTTTAATATTTCATGAAGCTTTGTTAAGGGGATAGTATGTAGTCATTAAATTTAAAATTTCTATTAGCCGTTTTAAATAGTGTATTTTTCTAACTTGTATTAGTTCACAAACAGAATTCCTGAGGTTGTAGGGGACCTCTTGAAATTGCCTAATACAACTCCAAGTAAGACACTCCTTCTTCTGTTTAAATTTTCAGACCTTTTACTGTATGTTGTTGCATGCATCCTTTTTGTTTCCAGTGAAGCTAGTGTAGGGTTCCTTGGGTCTAACATCCCATTTAGGAGGTGATACAGCACTAATGCCTTAAGTTTTTAAATACTTGAAAGCCTGTGTTGTGGATTTTGGTTTTGCCCTAAATGCTAAAGTAGTACAAGCCTTAAGGTTCTGAGCTCTTGTCTAATACTATGGTGTAAAATTGTGTGCATATCTGTTTAGCCACTAGCACTTATTTTATGTCCTGGGTGGAAGAAGGCACAACTTGTTTTTGAGCTACTGAAAACGTATGGGAGATGCTCCAGACACCTTCATCCAATGTTGATAATACTTGGGCAGAACAAAGATGCAGCTAGAAGTGTGAAAATCCGAGGATGTAAGAATACTTTCTGTCTTCCTAATTATGCTTGAAAACTCTATGGGCTGCCTTAATCCCATAAAACTATGAAAGAAGCAATTTATACTACCTAAGTTTTTTTCTATGAAGTGATAATTCTATTTCTTCAATGGTATTACTCTGTAGTAATACGTAAAGCTCCAGTAGTGCTATTTAACAGTGAACATCTACACATTTAGCAGCTTTTTGGTAAGTTCCATAACAATTATTTCTGAGCCAAATTAGTGGTAGGGGTTTGCTTTTGTAAAGGCTGCCCTTGCACGTACTTAAATATTTACTTTCTGTCTACCTGGTTCTGAAATCTTTATCTCTACTTCCATTACCTTACTGGAAAGTGAAATGACATCCTGCTTTGTAAACTTGTTAACTTTCAGACCTTTCGGTCTTTCAAAAACTCGTTTTTACCCACTTGGGTATTGAGGACATGTAAGGGTAGGAAATAGAAGCAAATTTAAAATTACGGTTGACCAGAAGTCAAATTGAGGTTCAGTGTTGTCTATTTAAAAAAAGAAAAAAATTAACCTTCTCGATCCCCCCAACTTCAAGGTGATGCGTCTGAAATACAAATGTGGCCTTTTAATAAAACTACTGTGTCCTGTGCTGTCTTACTAACATTAACCTACAACTTGAAAGAGTATTAACAGTCTGTTCTTCCTGCTTGCAGGTGAAGTAATCGTGACTACTCCATATAGCCTCCTGAGACTGTTTGAACATCACAATTTACTATTTTGCAGACTTTGCCATCTTGTTCTTGATGAGAGTGAGGTACTGCTCTCTGATGCTGCTGAACAGGTAAAGGGCTTATATGTTCAGTTGGTAACATGCTGTCACAGTTGTGCACATGTCTTAGTGGCACATACCGAAAAAAAGACCTTCCTGGGTTTGTGTGGTAGAGGTGTGAAGAAAACAGAATTTAAAAAAAAAATCATAGCTTCTGGCAGAATGAAACACTGGAAAAGTGGAGCTGTAATCTATTAAATCTGATTTCCCTGCTTTTTCTATAAATCAGACAGCCGTCTTGTCCTCTTCCACGCCACTGCTCCATTATGTTGTCTTCCTTGGCTGTGAATCCTTTCCCAAAGACTTGCTTTTTTTCCCCTTCAACTTGGTAGCAGCAGTTTCAGTGTAGGGATCTCTAATCTACTTTAAAGACTTGCATCATCCGTCTTTTCTCTCTCATCAGTGCTCTTTGAACAGCTTTGCTTCAAGAACTATCTCTATTGGCAAGCTCCTCAGTCTCTGCAGAATGAAGGGCAGAAGTGAATGATCACATTGTCTTGGAAGCAATCAATAAAACCCTTCCTTGGGCCTTAATGTTAGTGCAGGCACGAGGAGAAGCTGATCCCAACTCGGAGAGTCTCAGAGAGGAACAAACACCATTAAGTTTGATGTTGCCAAGGATGTATATATTGTATCAGTTGTTAAATTATGACTTTGAACTCAAGTTGAGAAACCTGTAATTTTTATTGCTGCTTTGAGGCTTCATAGGACAGATGTTTTCTGTTAGTATTACAGCATATTACATCATCAGTATGCAAAAAAGGCTTACACACCTTTTTTCACTGACATTGTTTTTATCGGTCACTTATTATCTGTTTCAAAGTTGGTGATAAGACTAAAGGGCAGTGTTTCTAACTGAGAAGCTTGAGAGGCATTTTAATGGAGATAAATTGCCCAGTTTTCCACATGTGAAGCTGTTAAATGTACCTTTGTAGCAGCAAATCCGAAGTCATAAATTAGATGAAATGTCCTTATCCAGTGGGGCATTCCTTTTTTCTCTTCAGGCTGTTGTTTCTGTTGTGTTCCTGTATTTCTTGAGGCAGAGTGCAGGTGTACCTCAGGAAGATTGTGGGAAAGGTAGTTTGTAAAATACTGAAATACTGTGCATGTATCTGCCATTTTTGTGGGATCTTCTCTTAAAAAAAACAACCAACTTGTTTGATTCTGCCGGCTGAACATGAGCCAGCAGCATGCCCAGGTGGTGTGGAAGGCCAATGGCATCTTGGCTTGTATCAGGAATAGTGTGGCCAGCAGGACTAGGGATGTCATTCTCCCCCCCCGTACGCGGCACTGGTGAGGCCTCACCTCGAGTACTGTGTGCAGGTCTGGGCCCCTCACTTCAGGAAAGATACTGAGGTGCTGGAGCAGGTCCAGAGAAGAGCAGAGACTGGTGAAGGGGCTGGAGGAAAAGTTTTAGGAGGAGAGGCTGAGGGAGCTGTGGTTCTTCAGCCTGGAGGAGACTCAGGGGAGACATTATCACTGTACAACTACCTGAAAGGAAGTTGTAGTCAGGTGGGGGTCAGGCTCTTCTCCCAGGCAACTAGTGACAGGATGAGAGGGTATGGCCTGAAGCTGTGCTGGGGGAGATTTAGGTTGGGTATTAGGAAGCACTTCCTCACAGAAAGGGCAATTAGACACTGAAATGAACTGCCCAGGGAGGTGGTGGAGTTGTCATCCCTGGAGATGTTCGAGGACAGAGTGGATGTAGCACTCAGTGACATGGTCTAGCTGATGTCATAGTGTTGGGTCACAGGCTGGACTTGATGATCTTTGAGGTCTGTTCCAGCCTCAATAATTCTGTGATTCTCAGCTTCTCAAAGGCACCAATCTCAAATAAAAAAAGAGATGCTCTTTCAGATGGAAGTGATCATTTGGTAATGTTTGGGTTATTGCAGGTCTTCTAAAGCATTGTTACAGAAATTTTACACTGTTAAAACATTGCTGCTCTGGGTAAGTTTAGTGCCAGGTTGCGAGAGGTCTCTTAGAATTGTGTCAGAGTGCTAGAATGGTAGTGCTTTGCCAGAAATCCTGATGATGTTCCACAGCTGGACTGCTTGTCACTTAAGGTAATGTCATCAGAAGTATTTATTCTTTCTTAATGATTTTTTAATTTTTTAATAAATTATTTTGACACCTGCCTTTTTTATTTTCCAAGTTACTGTATTGGCAAGTTGTGTTAATCTTCTACTTACCTCCTAGTTTCTGCTGACTGCTTCTGATCTCTTTGATCTACTTTTGCCTGGACTTAGTATTTTTCAGATTTGAACACATCCTGAGATGTCCATCTTGTCTGGGCAGAATCCTGCATTACGATCCTGTGTGCATGCATATGCTGTTCCTCCTGCTGTCTCAGTCACTTTCTTGCTTCAGAAGTCATTCAAATAATAGGACAAAAGTGCGCAAACCAAGTACTACATTTTGGGATGCAAAATGTATAGTTTGCTGTGGTGGTGTTTTTGTGACTGGAAAAAAGCGTGCTGAAACAGTGAACTTTTCACTGCTGTTACAACTTACTGCAGTAGCATAAGAGGATAGAAAATAACTTTTTTTCTTTATAGGTTTTTACAATATTGGATTGTTACAAGAAAGCCATTGTTTCTGAAAAGCAGGAGAATTCACCACATCAGATTATTGCTGTTGGAACTCAGTGGAATAAACATATGACACGCTTGATAAAGGAGTTCATGAATGATCCTTATATTGTGATAACATCTATGGAAGAAGCTTCCATCTATGGAAATGTGCAGCAGGTAAAAATTTGAGGATGATGTCACTACTGGTTTACTAAGATACCTTGCTGTTCATAGTGATCGAGGTCAGTATACGAGGCTGCTGATTGTTTTAAATACGCAGTTCTTCAGTCCTGACTTACATTGTCCAGGTGCACATCTCATGTGTGAACTGAGGTGAACCTTAGATGTGTGCAAGTGAATCACTGAGGGAGCCAAAGGTCTTTTACCTTGCTCTGTAGGACTGAGGTGAAGATATTCCCTCAAGTATTTAATTGTTGGTGCAAATGAATCTGAATTTTATGTGAAGTATTTGCAAAGGGTGTAGTTAGTGACCATCATTTTACCAGAATGCTTCTGCAACTGTTAATTGTGAGTGGCAGAACTACAAGGTGAGTTATCCCAAGACAGAGCTAGTAAAATACTTGGGTTATTGCTGTATGCCATGCAATACAGAACTTTAACTTGACATAAAATTTGCAGAAAGTTATTACATGGTCTTAGGTTTCTTCTCATTTAATTTCCAGTCAATGTGGTGTAGCCCTTAAGAATAATACAAAATGTTGTAAGTATGATCTGAATACTTCTGTCTCTCAAAATGTAATAATTTGGTGATTGAGAATGGTGGGATTGAGAATGATTGACTAGACATTTTGAGCATGACACAAAATTGGTAGTACACCACTTTTTCTGAGAAGCCTAATGGTTCAGCAGGACTGAAAATGTTAGTGTTTTGATGCTTTAGTTACTGCAAGTATTTCAGGTGGCACAGTGTACATTTTGAGTAGGAAGCTTTTTTAGTGCTACTTGAAAATACCAAACTGAAATTGATAAATTGCCTAAACTTAAATGAATGAAAAGAATTCATGTGCAATTTTGATTTTGTGAGGGATTTTAATTATGCTTCTGGAAGCTGTCCTAAATGTGTGCCTTCTGTGAGAGTTGTGTCTTCTATTAAGTTTAACAGAAGACTTACCACTTACTTGATTCTCTTCGGTATTATGTAACAATGCTTAGTGCTTATTAAAAGGAGGAATTGTATAGTAAAATATGTATAAATTACATTAATTACCAGCCCTCTGTTTTGTATATACTTCTAGGTTGTGCAACCTTGCATGAGCAGTGAGAGAACTGCCGTGTTACTCAAAATACTGGATTTTCCGCACAATAATCTTCAGAAGGTACTGGTATTCACTAATTCGGTAGATGAAGCAGAAGTGGTTCATAAGGTAAAGTATTTAAATTTACATAGGTAAGTGCTTTTTTCTGACTGTTAAGGTATAACAAACTCAAATATCTTGGCTTCTGAGAATAGAGGAGAGTGAATTTGGAAGTTTAATTATTTCTGCTAAAAATAGCTTCAGCCCTGCCCTTCTGTCAACAAGAAGAATGTCTGACAGGAATGTCTGGCATAGAATGCATTTATTACTAAGTTTTTAAAGTATGTTCTCTCTGTCAGATTGGAACTTTGAATTGAATCAAACTCTGTTTTTCCCAGATAAATTCTGTCACGTTTTGTTCTGTGTTTGGTTTTTTTTTACTGTTTCCATGGGTGTTATAGGGGGAGGAAACTTGAAGCTACCATGTGAAGTTCTGTTCTGTTGTTTTTTTACTCTGAAGTAGTTGAAATTGTAGAAGGTGGTTTTTCTGATTTGAAAGAAACATTTTGTCATCCTGTGCAAGTCTGCTAGAATAGAGTTAAGCTTCAGGCCACAGGGCACAGGGAGAAGATAGCATGCTTAATATGAATTTTCTTTAAAACTGGCATAAAACTGTTTCAAAGCTATCTGCAATAGAACATGCTCCAGTTTCTCACCTTTCTTGTGGGATTGTATACACAGCATTTCTAAGGTGGAGACTGAGAAGGGGTTTTCCTGCAATAGTTCTTTCTTCACAGATTATAGCAATGAATATAGATAAAACAATAGAAAATCCTCTTCTGTACTTGGTCTCTTTGCTGGTCCTCCAGAAGTGTGAAGAGGAGTACAGTCTGATCTGACTGGGAAGCAGTTCTGCTAAGCCTGGATAGGGTGATGTGGATGATGGGAGTGGTGTTGCTCAAGGAGTCAAGCTATGAGAATGTTAGAATTAAAACCTTTAGTGATGGCTTCAAGGATGGGATAGCGAAAGGGTATGTGGCTGGATTGTTCAGATCTCATAGGAAGAGAGAGACATGTCAGTCCTGAAACATGGAATGTGTTCCTGAAGCTGATATTCTGTGATACGTAAAGGATTCTTGCTATGTACATGTTAATGTATCTGGAATGTTTAATCTTCAATAGTTGTTAATTAAAGCAAATCTGGTTTTGTCTCGTGACTTTCTAACACACTCTCCTTGTGTATCTGAGGGTTAATTTCTTCAAGCATGTCAAAACCACGCCACCACCACTTCAAGTGCAGACAGTTTAAGGTATTTGAAGTTGGTATACCCAAGGATTACTGTAAAGAGCTTCAGTACTTATTTAGCATCAGCAAACTCTTAAGTGTTAATTTAGTCCATTAATGTTTCGGTTTACCAAATAACCAAGGATTTTATAGTGATTATTGGTGAACCTTGAACTTGACAAATACATAAAGCCTTCTGAGAATACTACATTCATGCAAGTTAAGTGTGGGTACATCAGTGAAGGGTGTTAAGTGCATTTTTCTGAGAGACCAAAATGTGGGCCTGCATGTTGTTTGTTGGTAGAAACCTCTTAAAATAGAGAGGACTCCTTAATGGTGGGAAAAGCTTCAAATGGGATTTGTACTTTCTTCTGTTCGAGGTATTATTCCATAGGAACCTGAGCTTTCTTAGTTTTCTTTTTACACAGGAAATTAATAAGCTTAATCTCTGCAACTTTCCTTTGGCTCTCTTTGCAGTAGCTAAGGTATACTAGGTACTAATAATGAACAGTGTATCTTAGAGCAGTTATTGCTGTATTGAAATAACATGTAGCTTCTTACTTTGTCTTTCAGGCACTGAAGAGCAACTCAGTATTTTCCTTGAAAATACATGAAGAGAGTGAGTTTAATTTCAAGTATATCTTAGAGCAGTGGATGAAGAAGTATAGTTCTGGCACTCATGTTGTGTTAGGTAAGTATTTTATTTTTGTCTAGTTGTGATTGTCTTGATGGTGACTCATATTCTACACTAAATAAATACTTACACTAGGTTATCTTATCACTTCTACAAGGTCAGTTCCCTACAAGTTCTCTCTATTTATCCCTCTATTTAATGCTGCAGCTAGTCTTTTTTCTTTTTTTTGTTGTTCTTGTCGCTCCTGGGTCTCAGGGTTAACTGCTCTGAGGGAAAAACCTTACTTAGTAGAAGGAGCATAAAGGAGATTTTTTTAAAATTATTTTTTTAATGCATTAGTTAAAAGAACTGCTAGTACTTCCAGAGAATTTCCATGATTTCACAATTGTCTTTTACTACATAAGATATTTTAAGTTTGAAATAATTTAAACTGAAGACTTACTTTAATCATTTGACATGTGTTGTGGTTTAATTTTCAAGTTGTTTGTGGTAGCAAAGACTCTAACCTAGTTTCAAACTTTTTTCATTTTGTGTATCAAAAGCGAGATTGGCTTAATCACATCTGCGGCGTGTTCTGTCTGTGTGCGGGCGTGTTCTGTCTTACTTTTGTGAAGCACTTGGCTGTAGGCAATTGTATTTACTCCGTGGTACTGATAGGAGATACAGAATCATGCTGAATTATTAGACACTAACATGAAATACTGTTTCTACCATGTGCTTATGAAGTGTATTGATTGGAGAAATATAATGCCTTATGTAAGTGTATTGGGGAAAAGGGTATTTTCCTTAATTCCAAAATCAGTGGATGGGGAGAAGGAAACAGACATTGCTGATACTTCACATGCATGAAGTATTACAGTTATCTTACATGTGCATAAAACGTGTGCTTAGTTTTAACAGATGACTGCATGCAGTCTTTGGGAATTACAGATGCAACTTGCGTGATACATTTCAGTTTTCCTTCTCCAAGAATCTTTGGTCAGCGTCTACACAGCATGTCCGACAACTTCTGTAACGTGAAAAAGGTTTGAGTAAATCTTCGCTGGGTGAATATTGTGTCTGATGAAGTGGGGGATATATAAAAGCTTTCTAAAAAAAAAAAATGCTTTTTTAGGATTCTTTTGTAGAGCAGGAATATGCAAAGGCAAAGTCAGTCATTCTCCTAACAGAACACAGTGCATGTCATGCACTTGGGATCCTGCGCTATTTGCAGCATGCAGAAGCTGAAATTCCACCAGAACTGCTTGATTTTGCTGCCAAGATACTAGAAGCTGAAGAAGATAAGAAATTTTCAAGGCCATTGTGTGCCTATCTTAAAACATTTGGGATTTGCAAGTAAGGAGATACCAAGTTTTCTTGATACCTGTACCGATGCAGGAAGGCTTTGTACATCCTGAATGATGACTGCATCTACTTCCTTGATGAACTTTCCTGTTGGATACTTTTATTCGGACGAGGTTTTGATCATGATTTTATTTTTTTCATGCTCACTTTTGCACCAGTCTCACTCTTCTTAGGTGTTTTCATGAAAACAAAAAATTAACATTGCTATGGATACCAATGATATGTAGTAGCATAATTCATTAGTACTCCTCCCTAGATGTACTTGAGGGAACTGTAAGCCGTTAGTACTCTAACCGTAATTGCAAAAGGTTTGTGCTTTACTCTGCCTCCATCTCCTGTCTCTCCAAAGTGGGTAAGTAGATAATGACTTCTCTGAGTTGTGTGTAACTAGATTGTAAGGAGTAAGCTTGAAAGAAGCAGCTAAATTTTTCTTGGGTATGACTCGTAATGTAGATAACTGTTGTTGCAAGTAACAAAGAATTCCATATTAGTGTTTGTTTTATTCAGAAACAAGTTTTCTCATGTTTTTTGGTTTTTTATTTTGTACTAAGTTCTCCACCAACAGCTTTCTGGCTGTTACTATTTAACCCTCAGAGTCATTGGTGCTATTTGAGACAAATACAGTATTGAGGGATGATGACATTTTTAGTGTTTAAAGCTGTTATAAGTCACATCAAAATATCTTGCAACTGAAAACAAAGGACTTCTTTCTAAAACCATTTTCTTAATACATAGGAATAGAACAATGTGTCCAGATCGTCATCAAATTAATTTACAAATGGATGTGCCCCAGAATATTCCAGATAAAATTACACAAATGTCTGGATGTGTGACAGTAAGTAGTTATTATTTATCTTGGGTTATTTATCTTGGGTTTCGGTACTAAGAATACAGATTTTAAATAGCTCCTTAGCGTGTTAGTTTTTAGTTGTATTACATTAACATTACTGCTGTTGTATGTATGCTATGTATCTTAGATATTTGTCACTTTTTAGCTTTTTTCCTCTCTCCCTTGCATAAATAAGCATGCCATATTTTCCCTTAAACCTTAGTTCGAGTTAAATTGTTTTACAGGTCATTCTGAGTTTGCCTCCAATTTTCTTCTGCATCAAAGATTCCTGCTCTATGAGAAGAGGGGTCATGTTCTGTTCATTCCTTCCCTCTATAAATTGAGACCATATGCGAAGATTAGCAGAGATTAAAGCTTCTATAAACTTTAAATTATATTTATTGTAGAGGAAACCCAAATATTTTGGAGCGAAGAGAAGATATGCACATTTTAAGTGAGGGTTTTTTCCTTGCTGGCATGTTCATGCAAACTTGCTGAAAAACGAGTATGTTCTGGCCTTGTCATTTGAAACTAGTATTTTCATTTGCAGTACCCACAGAAAAATTGGATACAGCTCCTCCCTTATCTTCAGGATGGAACAGTTATTTCCTACTAGGATGTCAGTGCTCTTTGAAAATCGTCTTGGTACAGCATGTTGTTCTAATTGGACTCTTTTAAAAATAGTTTCACGGTTATGAAACCTTCATGGTTACAGGGTTGATTTTACTGTGGTAGTTCTTCACATCCCAGTAATGGTTTGTATCTCCGGTTCCCTTCACCTAGCTTTTCAGGCCCTTCTATACTGACGTGTCTTCTTGTACAGCAGTGTTGTGCAGTCTCTCTTGTCTCCTTGTTGGATGATGATTGCTGAGGGCAAGTATGTAGACTTTGATGCTTCCTTCCAAAGTTAGGACTGGGGTCTAGGTAGTGCTAGATGAATTCTGTTTTGGATTATCTGCTTCTGCCTTCTTCCTGTCCTGTCTTTTGCAGAATTCAGGTGCCTTCAGTTACTTCATGCAGTTACTAGATGTTATACATTCCCAAAAGTCATAGGTCATAAGGACAGAAAATAAGGAGAACTGGGTGGATTCTTTGGTGTCACTCCATTTCTGCCTAATAAATAAGCTTTTGTTGGTAGGTATGAGTTCAAACCCTTTGACAACCTAAGTGTATCCAGTTTTAGTGCCAGATGGATTTGCCAGTTTTAGTGGACAGATTTCACAATACCCCTGTTAGAAATTTGCACTTACCTGTGGTGTACTCAAGACAGAGTTGTGGCCTCTTTGATTTCTTCATCAGCTTCTGCTGAACACAGAGCCTGGGTGTCCGTCTTTCCAAATCAGTCATCACTTTGATAAGTATTTGCTTTCTTTATTGTTTGGAAGTCAGTATAATGTTTTCTTCCTTTAAGGACCTCAAGTGGCATTGTGCCTTTTTAGGGTTTTATTAGGTGGAAGTTATCTTTCTGGTCCTTTCGCTGTTCTGTCTGGCGTCATACACTCAGCGGTATCTCACTGTTTCTGCCTGGCGTGACCCTTAGGATGCAGTGCCCTGAGCACTTTGGGCATTGATGTTGACAGTAGCAGATTCATAGTTTTTCATTTAAGTAGTTCTAGTGCAAGAAGAGTGAAGGCTTTGTACTTCCCCAGTCAGTTCATCTAAAATTTACTGTAAGTTTAGAGAACACTTAGAGCAAGAACTGGTAGGTCTCAGTTGGTGGTAGTCCCCTGGAATGAAAAGCAGTGAACTGGGCTATTACCTGCCAAGCCACTAACCACTAAGGCATTCCACACCACTCAAGCTTAATTCTATCAAGTTTTGTCCACTCTTGACTGCAGTATGCACAGTTAACATTATTCATAATCTTATGAATCATAGAATACTGTGGGTCAGAAGAGACCTAAAGGTCATCTAGTCCAACCCCCCTGCAGTGAGCAGGGACATCTTTGACTAGAGCAGGTTGCTGAGAGCTCTGTCCAGCCTCACCTGGAATGTTTCCAGGGATGGGCATCTACCACCTCTTGGGGCAACCTGTGCCAGTGTTTCACCACCCTCACTGTAAAAAGTTTTATTCCTTTTGTCTACTCTAAATCTCCCTTCTTTTAGATTTCAAACCATCACCTGTTGTCCTGTCACAACAGGCTTTGCTGGAAAAACTGTCCCCATCTTTCTTACAGGCCTCCTTTAGTGAAAGGCTGCAATGTAATATAGTAATTCGTAATCTTCTGGAATGTATGAATGCAGCAACATCTGTCACTTACATGTAATCGTGGGCTTACATGTAATTCATTTAAGAAATCCTCCAAATTCTTCTTTCTAATGTATTTTACATTTCCAGATACTGCCTCTCCACATTGTAAATGCAACAAACTATTTCGGCCGAATAGTAGATAAACAAAAGGATGAATATACAATTCTTGCTGAAGAAATTAATGAGTATTTTAAGAAACCTGGTAATCAAGTTTCTGTTACAACTGTGGAGAAGCTAGCGTTTTATGGATTGTGTGAGAAGACGCTTTTTCACAGGTAAAAATGCTGGATTTTGTTCATGTGTACTTTTTTATACAAAGTAATTCAAAACTTCCACTACTTAATTAAAAAAAGTCAAGCCACTCCCCAAACCAGCCAAAAATCACTGGTATTCAAATAATTATTTTAAAAAGCTATCACATAGTCGTTAAATTACTGAACGGGGAAGAGAATGACTACCTGTGTGCATACTCAGATATTTTGCTTTGAAAATACCATCTTTTACACAAGAGTAGATTAAAAAACCTTTACCAACTGATTGTATGAGTAATAACTCTGTTTCCTCCCCTACTGTATGAAGGGTTCAAGTGGTAGAGATTTCCCCAAAAGAGGAAGAAAACATGTTTTTTAATGTCAAAATTAAATATATAGATGAAGGCAGAACAAGTCAAGTTAATAATGATCAGCTGCTTCACTTGCCTGCAGAGTTTCAGTCCCTGCCACCTCAGGCTGTGGAATTCATAGTTTGTAGAGTGAAACCCATTGATAATGAAACTGAATGGAACCCTGAGGTAATATTTCTCATGTTTTGCATGGTATTTCCTTTATGTTCTTTAATATATCTCTCTGTGTTATTTTATACAAGAAAACTGTTAGGAACTGCAAACTTAGTTATCAAACTTTATTGCTTATTAGTATTACCAAAAAATATCTGCTGTTGGGCCAGGTTCTAAGTCAGTTTTCTTGTTTGTTTTCCTACAAAACAGTAAACTGGGATTTATGGAATTCTCTATTATTTAAATGGTTTCTCCCATAGCAAGTTATTACTGCTTTTGAATGTGGGGAGTTACAGGGGAAGGGTGAACTCTGTAAATTTACCTGTGTTTCAGTATTTTGCTATTAAAGGCTAATACTGTTTTAACCTACAGTAGAGTTTGAGTATTTCACTAGTTTATTCAAAACTGGTTTTATTTGTTTGAATAACTTTTTCATTGTTTAACTCAGAGGATTGTTTCATTCTAATTAAAATAATGGTGAAGTTATGCTGATGCATGTCTCAAAATTGTTTTTGCTAGGTAACTCATTATATTAGTCACAAAATTAAAGGGATACTACATGAAGCAAAAATAGTACATACTTTGGGAAATACAGCTTGGGTTGACCCAATGGTAGGTACAGAATTGTAGCATATTTATCTAAATTCCTTTATGACGGGAGCACCCATTCTTTTCTTTCCTTGTGTCTGTTCCTGTTTTAATTGTATTCTACATGGTATTCACTTAATATTGTTGTTTAATTTACAGCAGTGGTGTCTGAGCACTGGAACAGGTTGCACAGAGGTTGTAGAGTCTCCATCCTTGGAGATACTCAAAAACAATGGGGATGTGGTCCTGGGCAGCTTGACTCTCGGTGACCTTGCTTGAACAAGGGAGTTGGCTGAGGTGACTTTCAGAGGTCCCTTGCAACTTCAACCATTCCATGATAAATGTTTGCTTCTGTATAGATGGAATACATGACTGACTAAAAATTGAACTGTAAACCTCGAGACCTGAATATGTACCAGGAACAGAGCACCAAATTACTTATAGATGTCATCTAGATGGTTCTATGAAGTTAATAACAGAAGTGCATTTTGGAGACACTAGGTTTTGGGGTTCTGTCATGTAAAATCAATTCTGTAGTTCATCATGCATTCCTCTGAAAGGATGAAACTGATTCTCCAGGATTCTTTGCTGATATCTAAGATCTCTTATACTAGGCGTAATATATTCTGTTTATATGCCTGAATCTTTGTTGTCTTTTATGTTTCTTGCACTAGTTTAGTTTTAGTTTAATTTTTTTCTGAAATTAAAAGCACTTTAAGCACTTTCCTTAGCTTTCTTGATCAGAGTAAGGAGAATGGGTGATCTTGGTCTGGGATTTTTTTTTTAAGTTTACTTGCACCAACATCTACAAAACTTCCTGGACTTGCGGACTGTTAGCACAACATTGTGAGGTTTTTCTTTTTAAACTGACTTTCCTTCTGTCAGCACTCAAAAGAGGGCCATCAATTGGATACAAAGGATGTAAATCTGGTCTTTCAGATATTAAGATATTTTTGGTTTTTACATCTTCTCCTTGCAGTGATCTCAGATGTGATGCAATTGCTTTCATTATTGGCTCTCTCACAAGAGTTGATGTCCTAGTCTTTCCTGAAGTTAAGTCAGTGCTGTCTTTGTGTTCTGTCAGTTCCCCAGCCAGTAAGAGGCAGGGATGGCCTGGGCCAAGTGTTTCTGTTGGTAGTGCTGACTGGAAGGTGGTAACTAGGGAATATGTCATCCATGTGGTGATGTTTCCTCTGAGTATTCTCCACTTCTCCCGAAACTTTGCAGCTAGGAGGTTGCCTGACAGCTATCTTGTACTTGAAAGTTCTTTTGAAAGGTAGGAATCTATTTTGACAGTTGCATCAAAGGACAAAAAAAACAGGTGCTTTTTAAGCCTTTACTAATGGCATGAACAATCTAGTTGCGTTTTTATGATGGTTAAGAAATAACCTCATTTTATGAGCAAGGAGCTCTGTGAAGAATTGTTGTCAAAGGTAGCTCACAAATCGAGGGATTTTTTTTTTAATCACCTCCCTATATTTCAGAACTGTGATATGCCTCTTGTGGCAGCTTGCCTAAGAGTACAGTAAGTGATTCCTGTGCTTTGGAATGTATTGTGCTATGTTTCTCCCATCTGATCATTTAGTCAGCTGAAAAATAAAGTGGAAAGAGTATTGCTTGTAAGTAATTCTCTTTAGTAGGTTCCTTTCCCATGTGGCGTATCTCAACTTTTCTCCAGTTTGTGCTTTTGGTTTTGTTCAGGGTTTTTCTTACCATGCCTCCCCCAGCAGTTTTTGTTGTTATTTGGGTCTAGAAGTTATTCTATCTGGGGTGTGTATTTTGGCTGTCATCAGGTTTAGGATTGTTTACTTTTTTGCCATCTTGATTCTATTACATTGGACTAGCTACAAGTCACAAAGAACAGGATGGTGATATTTTGCAAACAATTAAACGTGGGTAGGTTTGTGTTTGGTAATTCAGAGAAAAGGAATTGCTTACAGGTTTAAAGAAGGAAACGTGGATATCTTTTAAAGCTTTACCTAAAGAACTGCTTAGAGTTGGACAGCGACTATATGGTCTGTACCATACTTATGGTATGTTTTGTAATTCAAGGTCCGGGTGACCAGGATTTCGGATTTGAAGATGTCAGTCAATGAATACAACGTTCGATCTGAGATTTTGTCTACAGGTCTGGGAGCTGACAATCCAGAACATATAACACAGCTTCAGATGTTGTGCAGACACATGAAAATAGTAGATCATGCAAAGAACTTGGAGCCTTTGTAAGTGCGTACAGATTTTTTCCAGCATATACCTTACTAAGAAAAAAAAGTTATTTAGTTTTAACAGGATATTTTAATGATCAATGCTTATGAATGTGATCTCTCCAGTAGATTGTGTAGTGTTTGCTGAATCCTGAGTGCAGCTGATGAAGCCCCTGGCTGTACAACTGGAAAGCCAGAGGTCTCTTGCTAGTACGTGAAGAACTTTGAGTGTTCTGAAATACTTACTTTTTCCGAATTGGAATGAAATGTGATTAAAAGCCCCCACCAACCTATGGAATTAGTTGTGAAAGGGAATAATTTCCCAGCCTAGGTCTATAACATACAGCAAGGCCAGTAGATTTTTGTGATTCAAAGGAAAGACTGGTACCATCAGAATTTTAAATGTTCTTCTAACTTGGATTTCTGTATAAATGCATCTTACTGAATTACTAAAGTTCAGCATGTGGTTTGCTGTAAGTGCATTATATATATTTTTTGTATATATTACAATGAAAAACTTAGTTGGAAATCCTTTTGAAATTATAATTAGGAGTCCTTTAAATATGAAACACATTTAAATCTGTTACTTTAAAAATATATTTTTCTGTGCTCAGAAGCATAAAGGATACAGGTGGTTCAGCGAATGCACCCAACCCACAGAACATGTCAACACAAAATTCTACTGAGAGCTGTAATTCTTCTAAAATTACTGAGAATCATCCATGTGGTAAACCTTTTGATTATTTCCAAAGTTTTAAATGGTAATTCAATTTACATGCTTAAATGTTAGTCTAAAAGTCGACTTTCCAAATGCAAACTTATCTGAGTGTACAGAGTAGCATCGTAGAGCTAATGTTTACAGTGAGCCACAAATACTCTTTAGTTAGCAGCCTGGAGATGCTTTGAGACTAAAGCCATTTAGCTGTGTTAGTATTTGGGAAATACTCTGTCCTTGAGAGAATCAGAATTGTTTGGCTCTGAATGGAATGTGTCAGCAGGAAACGTCTCCTGTAGAGGGGATGAGCATTTTGCTGTCAAAGGCCCCAGGGTTTAAGGAAGTTGAATTCTCTTGAAACATGAGGCAATAACAGCATTGTTGTCTGGGTGGTCTGTTTCCCCTCCCCCCCAAGATTCAGGGTGATAGAAAATTGCTCTTTTTTTTAATTTTTAATTTAATGCTCAAGGATGTGGTATTCAGTCAGTAGAGGCTTAAAAGCACATGGCTTTGTCAGTCATAGAAGGGAGAGACTATGATCTGGCAGCAGTTGGCACACGAGTTTGGAGCAGTGAAAGCAGAGTGATTAAAAGGTTGCAGCAGGAAAAAGTCGAATAAGATCCTGGAGTGCTTACCTCAGAAGGCTTTTTTTTTTCTGCTGTAGTACAGTGACTGTAATCCCATGTTTCAAGCTGTGATGGTAACATCAATAGTAGTTGTTTCCCTGAAACTTGTAGTAAGTTTCTAAAACAGCATGTTTCAGGTCTCAAATAAATAGTCTTGAAGCTGGAAAAACCTTTACCTGACCAGGAAAACTGTGCATTTTGGTTTTTATTTTATTATAGCAATTATATTCCTTTGTAGTTAAAATTTTTGGTTGAGTTATTAATTTTATGAAATATGTCCAAATAGGAAGTAGGCAATATAAATGCCAAATACCATCTGGCAGTAGTAACTTGATTGCTAGCAAGTTACTTTTATGATGGGACTGGGGTGTTCTGGAAGTATCTGGTTTTTATAGTATGGATACGTATAAAATATCCTTCTGGATTTCTTATTTTAGATGGTGTGGCTCAAACTAAGGAAGCAGAAGAAACTACCCTCCATCAACATAAATGGTACAAAACCAGGACAATCGTCCTTCCTGTGATTATCTGAGTAAATAGGAATAATGAGGGTGGAAGTATTCTGAGAGATTACAGTTGCCATTATATATATATGTATATACACACATCATCTTGTCAATCCCTTAAGTAATTTAAATTGCTCTTTTGCTTACTCCTGGAAGCTAACGTTATCTGTTGAAGTTACATAATCTTTGATTAGACACTATTGTTCTAGGAAGTGAATGAAAGCAAACACTTTCTCAGCTAAATCTGTGGGTATAAACTCTGAGTTGCACTTGTCTGGATTGCAGTTTAATCAGACTGTTCTCTTTGAGATCTCAGTTGTAATTCCTACCCTTCTGTCTCTGATTTTTAGTATTTAAATGAGATTAATCAGTTTTGTGTCTCTCCTCTTAATGTGGTTCTGTTCATAGAAAAAAAAAATCTGACTTTATTTTGAGAATGTGTCCACAAAACAGGATTATGGCCCATTTCCTTTTTTTCTGTTTCTGGTGGTGGTGTTTGAAAGTAGATACGTTACCCTCACTCCTTTGTGGATAGGACAATTTCCGTTGATAAATAATGCAGTAGAAGTGAATGTTAGGTTTGGTTTTGATTATGAGTATGCTGAGGGACATCTGAAGTATGTTTTGTGGGTAAAGTCAACAGTAGATCCAGAGAAGACTTGAAATTTCTGAAGACGCTTTGGAACTAGACAGTGCCTCCCTTTGGTGGCTTACTCTTTTTCTTCTACCTGTTAGTGCTAGTTATGAATGACTTAACATTTTCTTGTGTGAATACCAGGAGTACTTTCGTATTTAAGCCTATTGGAAAAGTTCTTGATAGGGCAGTTGAATGCATATGTGTCTCCTGCAGCTTGACTTGCGCAGTTTAAGATGCTTCTCCATGAGGTAATACTTGCTGAGGTGCAGCTTAGCAGTTAATGAGGGTTTGGATATGACTGAGGGTATGGTAAGGGAAGGAACCCTGGTGAGCAGATGTTGCAGTCTGCTAATAGGATTTATCTTTCACCTGTTAAAACGTTTCAGCATTTGGGGGATGTCTGAGGCATAACAGCTGTAGAATAAGCAGTTGAAAGCCTTGATAGGAAATGTGTGTTTGTGTCTGTGGTCAGTTGAAACGTTTTACTTTTTCAGAGGTTGGTTTTGCTGCTGTTACCTTTTCCTTTGTCATTTCAAGATTAGACTATAATAGCAGTTAATGGAGTGTGTCTCCCCAGTTGAACTAGTGGATGCGCTTCTTCAAAGACTGAGATTGCAGTGCTTTTGTAGGCACTTGGCTGATGTCCTGTTGTGCTTTCCTGACGTTACTATTCAGTGTCAGAACACTATGGTTGAGTACAGCTACAGAGGTTGCAACTCAGCTGGTTGGTTGTAACCTAACAGGAAAATTCTGGCTGTGTATGAGACAGCTTGTTTAAAACTCGGTTGTTTGCTGTTTTGGAAAAATTCCAATTAAACTTTCTTTATTTTAGCTTTTATCCAGAAATAAAGTGGTTTCAAAATGAAGAGACGGTTACAGTGAAGGTAAAAATAGCAAGTGTAGCTGACTGTAAATGTGAGTTCTTGAAAGAGAAGGTGGTTTTCAGGTAGGTTTAAGAAATTTAAATACAATAAACAAAACACTTGACTGTGAACTTTCATTTAATTTTTGTGAAACTTTTTTTTATAACACAGTGCTTGTTCAGAAGACAAATTTTATTTGGCTGACATGGAGCTGCATCAGTATATACTTGCAGAAAAGTCTACGTATGTGATTAAGGATAAAGAGGCTATTATTGTTCTTGCAAAAGAGAAAAAAGGAGCATGGTGCAAATTACTGAAGAACAAGGTGAAGTGGAAATTAATTTGAGAATTATTGAATGTTCTAAACGTACTCAATGTGCATCAGTTCAGGTATTGCAAACAATGTTTTTGTCAACAGAATCCTCACGTGTCTTTTGATTTTGAACACTGGGAAGATTTTGAAGAGAAAAGCCCTTTTCCAGTTGGTAAGGAATGAATGAGTTTGTATTTATAATGCATAAAATGATTAGTATCCTCATTTTTGCATAGGCTTTATCTGAGATACTCATTTATTTCATATATGACACTTAGCTGGCTTGTTCAGATTCTCAGAAAACAGATGAGAAGACCTCTAATAAAACAATACAGGTAGTAGGGTATTTTTCTATCAGAATAGCACAGACAAAAAGCACTTTAAAGTAGGTTTTAGTGTTTTCGGCTGGTTTGTAGTCCAAAATGGGGTTTCATTGTTATTTTAGGGGTTTTTTGTTTGTTTTGTGGTTTGTGTTTTTTAATACTGGTATATATTTGTTCTGAAGCTCTTTTATTTTCTTGCTTTATAAATGCTACACTTAAATTACTTCTAGGTACTAAAAAACGGTATTGTACTGCTGCAGTAACCGAAGAATTGGTTGACTACTCAGAAGACAGCGAAACAGAAAGTGATGAGTAATCTGGAGACAGATATTTTTCCTGTGATAAGAATTATTCTTCAAAATAGTGTCTCTTGCATGAGTATTTCCACTGAAATTGATAAAACTGAACACAGAGGTAGCAGAACTGTCCTTAAAATTAAGAGAAAATACTGAACAAACTCCTTACCTTTGGGGTCTCAGAATCTGAAGAAATAACTCCATAGAAGAACGTTATCTATTTTTTCTAGTGCCTTCACTTTAAAATTGTTGGCTTTAATGATCACATGCACATATGTACGTATGCCGTCCAAACAATAAAATGTAAAGATTAAACTTGTGTTGTAAAGTAGTTGAATTTATTAGTAAATACAGAGCTTCTGCTAGTTTATCTGAGTAACTTTGCTGTGTTTGCAATAGTAATTTTTGAAGTTTCATAAATCGTGGTGGTCTGTCAATTGTTTCTACTGTAGCCCTCATAATCATATGTGATCAGTTTGTTGACAGTCATGGTATTTGTCAGTTTTGGGTTGAGAAACGATGCCTCAGCTCCAGTGGCAATTTTAGTTACTTCATTGAAAATATGTTGACTTGGTATAGAAATCCTTCACAGTGCAGCTCACAGTACTAACTAGCTGGTGTACAGCTTTTGTGGGACGAGCACTGTGATAGTAGATTCAGTACTTGTTTTCAGTTTAACGTTTTCACTTACTGTGAATACTCTTATTTCTTTACCTTCCATTCACCTAAAACTCTTCTCTTTTGTTGCCTATGAACAATAAAATCATGTCTGTTTAGCACTAAGACTTTGCCTTTTTTAATGTATCGTCTTTCACTAAATAATTCCTTGTTAGATTTTTGCACATCCAGAACATCTTCCAGTAAAGTACTAATGTAAAAAATAATTATAACAAATTAATCCAGTATCAATCTATTTGCATCTGTGGATTTTAAAGTACATTAGTTTCACAACGTAGCTATATGGTGATTTAGAATAGACAGTTTACAGATTTCTTTTAAGCCCAAATTTTTTTCTATTCAGCTAGGAAGTATCTACTTGCTTGTTGGCAGTTATTCTTTCAAGAAGCATTGGGATGCCTTCAAGAATGGGCAGAGGACTGTAATGTTTACACTGACTGTTTTTTCTAGTATTAGTATATAGTAACACTTCTTCTTTCTGATTTTTAAGAACATTGCTGATGCCAGTGGAAAAGTGTCATATGGCAGAAACAGTTGTGATTGTTAGTGGATGGTTAAAAAAACTACTGCTATTGGGAACCTGGCTACAACTGAGCTTAATTATAACTTTCACAGGTACTTGCTAAGCTGTAATTGTTGTAGAAGTACTTCAGCAAATAGCTAATGTAACTGTATTTTGGTCTAGCTCTGCATTGTGGTGCAAACAAAACAAAACTGAGTTGCGGGGCAGGGTGTTTTCCTTAGAGCATTTTGTTCTTCTTTGAATTGTCTAATATCTAAATGTAAGGTGACTTTTCTGCTGGTAGATAAATCTAGTGGGTTATTTAAAAGACATAAGTTTTATCTATAATTTTTGTTTGAGAAGTAAGACACCTTATACGAATGAGAAGCAAAAGCTGGCTTTAGCCATACATTCCTAGCAGCTGTAAAGGGCCAGCCTATAAAGAACAGTGTAAAACATGTAGCGGTACTTTCCAAAAATATTATTTTGGCCTCAAGTAGTTTTTTGATCAGGGTCATCATGAGAAAAAATATTTTCCTGTGGACTTCTTACTTGGATTAGTTCAGTTGCATTTTGAAACCTTTGTCAACTTTTAACATTTTTCCTGCACTAAGGAATTCAGTGGTCAATGTACTTCATTAAGAATTAGGATTTTTTCTGTGATTTGAAGCCATCCTGGCTCTGTCTGCTTGAAATGCTGTACCCTCCAGATGTGACAGGAACACATAACTTGCTTTTCCCATTTTCTGATTGCTTAAGACTCTATGAACCTTTTTCATCATCTTTCCCTTCATCTTCCAATCACATATCTCTTATTTCAGCCTTCAAAACAGTAGTAGGTAGTCATTCCATAAACAAAAGTGTTCCACTGCTTCGGTATTTCCCTGAACCTTATAGTTCTTCTGTTTGAAGTGATGTTTTTACCAGCTCGGGTAGGGAACAGCACTTGTAATAGTGTGACATGGGACAAAAAACTGTGACAAGTAGGCACTTTCTGTGTCATGGCATAATTACAATTGTTTTGGTCTCCGTTGCCTTCCTTAGTCATTCTTAAGCATCTTTTTGTGTTTATTTTACCTTGATCACACGTGGAACTGGTACTTCCATGGATCTGACTGTAATCACAAAATCTCCTTCAAATGAATCGGAATCCGTAATTTTTATCTGTACCTTTGGGACTGCTTTTCCATGTAGGTAGACACAAAATGAAATCTTCAGGAACTTAAGTTTTTATTTCTTTGTAGGTGCAGAATGGTAGAAATAGCTTCTTTAGTTGAATTTGCTAGGTTAGTTAGTATGGACTTATGATCTTAAGGCACTTGCTTGGTATTCTTATGTTATATATTTAGGATGAATGTGCTTAGAAGTTGAGAGGACTTCTGTTCTCAGTATAAACAGTCTTTCTCAAATTAATCACTTGAAAATATTGACAAGTTACTTGTTGAAAATTACTACTTTATCTGTTTGCACTGATGGAATATAGTAGAAAAAAAAGTTATCTATCTGCAAGTTTCTTGGGCAGGGAAAGTAAAAGCTGCTTACACTTACATCTTAATGAATCTATTTTTTATATTTTATCTTCATCAGCTACAAAATGGAGTGTTTCTAGGATAATGAGGTTACTTCTGTAAAGTCGTATGTTGAGGATAATTTCTGTGGCATTTACTCATAGTTCTATTAAATTGGATGGTGTGGGAGAAAACCTGCTCAAGAAATTTAAGCTTTAATTATCTTGCTTTAATTAAAACAATCAGCCTCTTCTCATCCTGTCAACCATGCTTTCTATTTTTTTACTTGATTCCCGCTTCCTCAGTCTTTAATTTTTTGATAGCTAGTATTTAGTATGAGAAACGGAGGATGGGTTAAGGCTGCTTTTATGCTATTTCTGTCCTTTCTGGGGGGCCTGTTGAATGTGATGCTGCAAATTACAGCTGCTTGATTCCTTTCAGCAGTGCCATCAAAAGCATCTTGGCAGTGTTGTTGGTAAGTTTTGCCATTTTCACAATTGAAAACTTCCTGGGTTTTATTTTAAGTAATTTTAATGCAGAAAACAAGACAGTAATGTAGTAACAAACAATGAAAACAGTTCTGTTGGACAGTGTAATCTGGCTCAGATCTTTCACTTCTTTATATTTAACATTTTTTAAGTACTAAAGTGTTGTAAAAATACAACAGTATGAACAACTTAGAAAGTATAAATGTGTGCCGAACTGAATTGAATCTCCTTCAACCAGTATAGCACTTAACCTGGTATGTAAAAAATGTTTTATTCAGTATCTTCCTCAGCTGGAACAACTTCCAAAAGCATCTGAAGGTGCATAGTGATGGGCTCTGAGGAAAAAAAGTTAGTGAGAGGCTTCATGAGAAAACAGTCTTTCTATTCAGGCTTATACTATTTTTCTAAGTGAGGAAAGTATCCTTGTGAGTAGTTGTTTGTCTTTTCTGTATTCGTATCTCTAACTTAGAAAATAAGACTTTTTTACTCCCCACCCCTTAAGATCCAAGCTACATTTCAGGGTTTATAAACTTGCTCTTACTAGAAGACAGTGCTTCCAATTGCATAATTACATACTCCTTAATCTCAGAGGCAGGAGGGACAGATGCGGGATTTCTAAATTATTTTTAAAATGTCTGTAGAACTAATTCTGCTCTCTTCAGCTGATCCCACATTCCCTTGTAGAAAATAGCTGTCTGTCTTGTTTTCCCTGAGGTAATTGCAAAGAGTTTCTCTTGAGACCATGCAAAATCATTTTATAAATGGTCATACTGGGTTCTTGCAGCTTTCACTTTACTCAGCAGTACTGTGATTTTTCTTGGTCTTAGTGCTGTTAATGTTTCTTTACTAAGTATAGTAAAATTTACAACCTGAGCTAAAAGCAGTATTTTGTGGCTTAAGGATGTCTGTCTGCTAATCTTTACTTAATGGCTGAAGCGATGTTTTGAAATATGGATGATTGAAAAACTAACTTTACAGGTAAAATGGTTCTGTTCGTTTTAAAAGTCAGTTTCTTCATGCAACTACAGGCATGTATTGCTTTTTTGTCTATTAAGCTTCATTTTTTCTGAAGTCAGGCATCACTTTTATTCACAGGAAGGAGTAAAATACAACCTTCAGTAAAGCTCATTATATGACTCTCGCTGTGCATCGGGAAAATTGCCTCCCTCCATACCTCGCTCCTATGATTTAGACAGACTAGAGCATATAATGAGCTTCATTACAGTAATTAATCTAATGTTTAGTAATGTTCTGTTGAATTTGGAGCTGGCTATCTGAGATATACTTACTTGATATTTTCTGGGGCCAGTTGAATTTAAAATGAACAAAAAGTACATAAAATATAAGGCCACTAAGTATAAATAAAACACAGTACAAATAGGCCAGTTCGGGTGCACTGATGATTGGTGCCAATACCAGTAAAATGGACACGAGTATCACTATGACTGGAATGATGATGGGTATCTGCAAGATACAAAACACAGAATTATTTGTTCATTCGTTTCCTGTTCTTACAGAAGTTGCATATATGAAAGAAGAGTATTTTAATTGCCTTCTGTGTTGTTTTCGTTTAAGATTTATGGAATTAGATGTGACAATTAAAAGAGGAACATGACTATGGACAAGGAAAATCTTCTGCTAAATCATTGACCAAGATGCTTTTGTCTGTATTGCAAATTGCAGTGTAAAAGCCTTGCGTTTTAAGGAATCCAGGACCCAATTCCTGTGCAATGAACATGGGTCTTATTTCATGTACTCTACCAGTGGTAGTCCCCTGACTGCCATTCCCTGTCCCTGAAAATCTGGCTTATGCCCATCTGTGCAAATAAAATGAAAATAAACATTGTGTACTTCCTTCCAGGTCCTTAGGAGCTTTGTCCTAATGCAAAACTACAACAAAGAGAACAACTGCAAATAAACTATTAGGTTTCAGGTAAGGGGAGGGGGGGGAATCAAGGAGGAGTCTGCTCAAGGATGAGTTGTTAAAATAACCAGATATTCAGTATTTATGGCAATGGAGCAAAGGCCATACCAAATGCTGAACTTACCCTGATTGGTCTCCTGAGTTCTTTTCTTGTAAACCTCATAAAAATGAGTGCAAATACAGTTAAACCATAAAATATCCAGACCGCGAAACTGAAGTAATTTATGAGTGTGTCAATGTCACCAGGGATAATATAAATAATGGCAATGGCCCCCTAGAATGGAAACAAAAATTAGTATAGCTGACTGTAAAAGGAGGCTGATCTTACTTGTGTGTCAGCGTGGGCGTACGTTTACAGTGTCCCAAAGTGGCATCTCTGCATGCTTTCGCTTACGCGCTTGGGCGGAGGTGTATTGCAGCACCTTTAAAGATAGTGTCCATGTCCTGCCAACATCTGTTTTCTTCTGTGTGCAATCTTAATTCCATTTTAAGCCAAAAGACTTAAAATTTTTGTGTTGATCTGTTTTGGTTTTGACTGTGTACCTTGGAGTAAGTGAAGATACTCAATATATTATTAGGTTATTGAAGTTACTGAGTCAACAAAGAAATTGAATTTTGAATTTTATCTTGTTTAACCTTGAAGATAAATGGGCAAAATAAAATTAACAAGATGTTCTAGATTTATTTTGACACGTATTTACTGAAAAGTTTTTTTTGGTGAGATGTAAATGCATTCTTGTAGAGAGGAAATAGGGTAATGGCAGCTTGCTTTCAGGCATCCTGTGAAATAAAGGATTTGCCCAGTACTAATAATTATTTAATTTAATTTGTTTTCATGCGGTGGATTCTTCAACATTTTGATTTTAAAATCTGGTTCTGGAATGAAACTTCAAATTGAGAAGTTGGTGTTTTCTATACAGTCTCTTATCCTAATACATATTTAGCCGTTTTCATGTCTAGGTAGCCAAAGATGTGTCATGACTGTTGGTAAGAAATTGTGAAAGTATGTATTACTGGAGAATTTTTGTTGTTAATTTTTTGGTACTTAGAATATACTTACATAAAACATGATAGCAGGTGCTGGTGTTAAACGCTTAACACTAATGTAAGATAGCACCTTTAGCATGTGCCCTTCACGACCTGCAACGTAAACAAGTCTGACAAAACAAAAGCCAAGTAGTTAGTGTGGCACATAGACTTCCCTTGGCGTTGCTGAAACAAAATGAGTATCGTTCACTTTCAGGTTGGTTTGATTGTGTGGTTCCATCTGATTATAACTTCATCAGTGTTTTCCTTTGATACACAGTGGGATTCAAGGAGTAGACCAAAATAAGGGAAATAAGCAGTATTAAGGTAGCGAACCTGAAAGTAATTCTGGACCAGTATTGAAGTAGTGAACTTTAATTTCAGAATCATTAGTTTGTACCTGTAATATAAAATTATTTTGGAAAAAAGTTAGCTTTTCTGTCCCTTTAAATATTTCCTTTTTGCTTCATATAAAAAAGCTGCATTGACAAACAATCTTCTGTCAAAAAATTGGTCTTTACAGCACAATACTTTCAGATGTATTTGATGTTTAAAATATTTTAAAATAGTAAATGGAAGTGTTGAACAGCTGATAGAAAGGAATAGCTTCTCTTTCTGATTCTTACCTTTCTTTACTGCTAGTTTTGTAACTGTTTAATCCTTAGCTTTAAACTCCGTAAGAGGCAAAAAACCCTGGTGCTTCACCTGCTTTGAATAAGAGACCTTATTTTCCGATTCTTCAAACCCACGTGGCCACTCTTTCTTTTTGAAAGTTAAACAATACAGCTATGTTTGCAGGTACTTTTAAATTACATATTGTACATTTGGATCAGAATATCTGTATCTTTATGCATAGACACATAAATGTACGTATACATTTTTCCACCCTTAAAAATTTTCTTTTTAAGGTATTTAGAATGCGAGCTTACCTGCCAGCAGTAAAACAGGTCCCATTAGCAGATCCAAGTGTAGAAAAGACCACAAAGAGAGGAACTATCCAAGAGGCTGGATAAAGGACTCTGTCTCCGAATGTCTGGAAATGGGATTAAAATGAGTAAATTTTGTCATTTTAACTGCCCTGTGGTACACTCAGTAATGTTGGAGCCTCTTTAAAAGTAAATTGGGTACCTAAGGTATTACCAATAAAAATGTGTAGCATATTTCGTGTAGTTGTTAAAGAACGCTTTGCCAGTTGAAGACCTGGATTAATTCATGAACCGCTCTTCACAGAGTGGAATACTGTTGTGGTATTTGAGATGCAGCATCCGTAGGAAACTTATGGACACAGATGTAAAAAATACATAGAAATTCTTGTTTGAGGTTGCCTGCTAGATAAAGATAACATTGCAGCAGAGCACAGTGCGTAGGCAGGCTGGTTTCAGCCCAAACAGGAGTAATACTTGTGACAGCCGAGGCCTTTTGGGTGGACAAGTAAAGGACAGAGTTGCTGAGGTCTTTCACTACATTTCCGTTTTTATCTGTGCCGTGGTATCTTAAGTATGCATGTATGCATAAACTAGTATGTTACTGCAGGAGCATGAGATTAATGTGGGTACATTGGGCTACTATAAAGGAATTTGAATTAAAACATTTTTGACAGGTTTGGGGGTTTGCAGTTGCAGGGTGGTTATCTTTTGGGTTTAAGTTAAGCGTAAAGAATTCTGGTTTTGCACCAACGCAACATCGTAGCTGTTTCTTTCCCAGTGGTAGGACACTGATCAGTGCTCAGCAAGAAGTGTGCCTAGAGATGTATAGACCTCTTTATACAATGCACTCCTTTTTGTGCTGTCTGCTGTGCTGCCTTTGTACTGCGCAGTGTCAGTTCTGAGAGTTTGTTAATTTTAGACTGAGGAGTTCGGTCCTGTTCAGGTGGTGAACTTAATAGTGTATTGAGGGACTAGTTCTTAATCAAGATGTAACTTCATATATGCATTGCTGTATCTCCTGGTGCAAACAAGATGCTAAAATGCACCAAAGCTCTACATTTTTAAATATTTCAGTTTTTAACTTTTTAAAGTATTTCTGTATTAGTGTACTACTTCACAGTGCTACGCTGTATTTTGCATGCATGTCACATACCGTTTGTTTTCCCCAAGAACTCCTAGTAGGAAAAATTGCTGCAGGACCTCTGAAGTTGTTTCAGAGACAAATGTCCCACAGAGAATTTACAGAGTGGAACTGGAGGGACAGGTGTTTCTTAAGACTTGAGACGTTTATATAATTTTTCATTTTATCTGTAATAGTATGTCTTGCAATAATTTAAAAAGGATATTTCTTAGCCTTGTTAAGAAAAAAAAGCAAGAATAAGGAGGAAGTGAACTATGGGCTACTAGCTATTATCTCCAGAATGACAAACTTTGCTTTACTGTTGTTTTGCACGTGCTTGTTTCTCAGAAGTCGTGGGAACACTGAAAAGGGCAAAGCAGCAGTCAGATGTTATTTTTCCTTCTATCTTTTTGCAGATTACAGAAAACAGTCAACCTCTGAGCTGTAGTGTTTACAAAATGTTATCTGCATTACTTTTTTTTCTTGGGATATGACAAAACTACTGTTTAAGCATTACTGAAATAAAATTTAGATTAAGAAATGACAGTAGATAATGGGGAAAGGTGGCACTGACAGTTTAGAAATTGTGTCTTAAGAAAAATTACAGGTTCCTTTTTGCTCATGACTTTAATACCCATAGCCTTCTCCAGATGCTCTATTACAAAATAAAGTGGCTTACCACAGCAACTGCCTGGGACTGCAGGAGTTCTGTTGAAGTCATTACGGTGAAATATGAAATGTTTATCAGAACGTAACAAACTGTAACCAAGGGGATTCCAATAATTATAGATAGCGGTAGATTTCTAAAGAATGCAAAAGTAAGACTCCATCAGCATTGCTATATCACTGGTAGAGCTGTCACAGTAAACTGTGGATTCTTACTTTTCCCCATATGCGCTTTAGGTATATTTACATTTCGTTATTGTAGAGTCATGGAAATCAGAGTTTTTAAAAAGGAAAAATACAAATCTATGCACATTTTACAGAGCCTGTAATACACGCTAGTTAGCTTTGTCTGTTAGCAAAGGTTGAACAACCCTTGCTTTTAAAAAGCAAGCCAGCTTGTACAAAAATACTAAGTGTTTTAATTTTGTCATTAGAATCACTGCTGTCCTACACATTTTACCTGTAAGGATTTTTAAGTTCTTCTGTGATGTAATTGAGTTGATTCCTGGAAGGAGAAACATTTATACAATGTTATTAGCAGTCAGGTGTTGAAGTCTAAGATATTAGAGAGTCAGATGTTATTTCTTGTGTTACTGGTTTTTACCTTTTCAGTTAAAAAAAGTACAACTAATCTTTTAAGTTGTAACACCACAGGATAAAAACCTGTGAGCTTCTTATTCAAACGTTAGCCTCTTGATTCACCATCTTCTACTCCTCTGGGGTTTTTTTTCTATCTCAGATTTTGAAATGAGATTGTCTTAGTTCTACAATAAAATATCCCAGAGTAACAAAACAGTTGGCAGACATCTCAAATTTACAAGATAGCCTTTGAAC
>JAVSBS010003694.1:11031-37959 GCA_033124195.1 Coracias cyanogaster | reverse complement strand
AACCATGCTATAGGTCCTTGCTATAGGCAAGGACTAGCTCATGACTAGCAAGCAGAAAAGGAATCCATAAACTCAGCCTAGCTCCAGAGGAGCGTCTGTGGCAGCAAGCCCCAAACACTGTGTAAAGCTTATGTTGAGGCACAGCCTTCGCAAAGTATTCAATGACTGGTTGCTCTGGAATATCCCGACTTTGTGGAGGTCTCTACAGAATGAGCCTGAAAGACACTGAAGCTATGTAAGACAGCGTGAGCCAATGTGAGATCTGCTCATGCACATAGTGCCACACACCACAGAGAAAGGCATTCCATTTCTGCACTGCCTTTGGACAGCTTACAAAAGAAGGTGGTGTGTGTTGATGCTGTGTAGTTTGGGGATTCCTGAGCTTTCCCCATGTACAATGTCTTCTTTGCTTACATAAACATTAAGAAAAAAAGTAGGACAAGTGTTCCTAAGGAAGTAACCAATGGCCATATACCAAGCTGCTTGTGTTATTAGGCAGGTGATTTTCTGTGCCAGGTAAAGTTTTATTTTTTTGAATGCTGGGTGTATACATTTAATAAAGCAAAGGCAAATCTTACTTGGAACAGGAGCAAGGCACATGTTTGCACACAACTGATTCATCCCCCCTTTACAATTAGTTTTATGGACAACATGCTTTGTATTCTAAACACACAGTGTATCTTTCCCAATCTCTGGTTTCATACACACACCACACACTGAAATCAGAAATTGATACAGTCAGAAGCTTTCATATGTACAAGTCTCAGGGTTTATGTTAATCAAATGAGCAAAAGACTAGGTAATATTAGATGGAAGCATAAAAGAAAAGGAGGTGGGACAATAAACATGTCTTGGAGGCCAGTTATATGGCAAATTACAAGTTGCATGGTTGAGTTAGACCTTACAAATGAAGTGGAAGTGAAAGATTTAAAATAAAAAGTCATACAAATAAGCATACAAATATTGGTTAAAGGATGATAGAACAGACCTATTCTATCACTGCTTCTCAAGCCATGGTCCATTAGTGGTCCCCAGGATATCAGCAAGTCATCTCAAAATGACCTTACAGGAAAATAAACTCACGTATACATTCCCACAGTTGTAAGCAAACAAATAAGGAAACAAAAGGAACAAAGGGAACCATTTAGGCTAATTTTTAGCTGTTTGTAAATGCAGAGATACATCATGAACTGCAGTTATATGTTTGGTTTTCCCCAAAAAGGCAAAGTAGTCCCTTTAAAAAGATTGAGAGTCTTTTTCAGCTGTGCAAAAAGGATGGAATCGGGGTTAAATGTGATATAGATACAGACTCCAAAACTAAGCAAACATTTTGCCTTGGTTACAATAAAGAGAAAGATGACATAGATGGAGCAAAGAGGCAGTAAATTTTTACAACTGGGGAGGATCACAATATCTCCAGAAAGAACTGGATGGTTTGGGATGTTATAGTGGAGATGAAATGACATTTCTTGACACAAAGTCACACGCACACACTTGAGGAGCAGTTACAAGCTTTCCAGATACAAATTTACAGCTAGAAATAAGGAAGAAATAAAAATTTATGTATTTGAATGTATTTATCTGAAAAAAAAAGTATAAATTGCTATTGTGGTGCATTGAAACAAAAGAAAAAAGTAAATCCAAACATTGGCTCATTAGAAGTAGCTGTCTGTTAAACCCACAGAAGTACTAGTACTGTGGTACTGACCCTGTGAGACTTCATTTGTATACAATTTTGATGGTACAAACTTGCAAAAAATGTTCCAAATAAAATCAAGTACAAGGGAAGGCTTCAAGAAAGATCACAAAAGGAGTCATCTTATTTACATTGGAAAAATTAGTAAAAAAAAAAGAAAATAACAAACTAGATATGCAGGAAGCCAACCAGGTGGTCCCAGTTAAGTATGAGCAGGTACTAAACTTGACACTGACCTGGTCATTCAGCAGACAGACTTTTTAGCTGTACAGGTAATTTCTGGAATAATTATTTAAAGCTTATGCCCAAACTGATAAGAAACAGATGAATCTGAAAAGCAAAAAAATCCAGAGATTGCTCTTGCATATTGCTGGATGCAGAACTACTGGACTGAAGGAAAGAAATCCTTCTTTAGCATAGAGGATATTAAGAATGCTGACAGGTAATGAAGGGGTCAAAAAAGATCCATTTAAAAAACTCTTGGCAAGGATGTGGATACGTTTGTGCCTAAACCAGAAAGGGCTTTAATTTCTGACTCATCAATTATATTAGCACAATATCCAGGCTTCAGATTCATACCTTGTGTGAAGTTCCTTTCAAAAGACATCTATATAGCCTGACATGACAAGCATCACATATTGTGGACATCTGGACTGGAAACCAAGGCATGAACACACCACCAAAACTTGTAGACTTCAACCATTTCAGCAAAGGGAGAATTTCCATAGCATAGGTTTTACCCAAGATACCTGGGAAAACAGGAGAAAGAGAGTAGATTTAGATTGGAAATTAGGAGGAAATTCTTCACTCTGAGGCTGGTGAGACACTGGAACAGGTTGCCCAGGGAAGTTGTGGCTGTTCCTTCCCTGGAGGTGTTCAAGCCAGGTTGGATGGGGCTCTGAGCAGGTGTCCCTGCCATGGTAGGGGGTTGGAACTAGATGATCTTTGAGGTCCCTTCCAACCCAAACCATTCTGTGATTCTATATCACCACTCAGGATCAATGTCAGGAGACCACATTCAGATGAGAGAGTTTTCAGACATCATAACACTTAACAACAAAAAGATCAGCAAAGAATAATTGATTTTTGTTGTTGGTCTCAGTTGTCCATTTCTAGGTTCTGCCAGTTAGAACATTTCAGGCATTTTCAACTTCAATGCAAGAAGCGGAACAGTCGTATATCTCACTATTAATTTATCTGGTTGAACACAACAGACAGAGAGTAAACCAGCATCCCCTGCTCTGAAGAAAGGCTCTCTTTTATTCTCATAGAAATTTCAATAGATCTTATTTTTTTCAGGAACTATTGTTAAAGGTTTACACTGCAAGAGTTCAACAACCCGGCCAGAGCAACAGCCTACCATATGACTGAATCATCACTGGGATTAGATATTAAGTATGACCAATTACAGCCACACAACTTTCCTCTTTAATACCCAGATACCTCCCTTATGCAACACAAATCTAAATAAATCTGACAACAGTGACTCATACCCATCAACTGTGCACTAAACCCAATGGTATGTAACTCTGTTGTTCCAACTTTTATAATTCCATTTGGAGCTGTCTTTTGTTCCTCTGCTTTGTCAGTCAGCCCAATTTAATACCCATAGAAGCTGTTAAATCTATAAAGCTTCTAGTTTTTGCGTGGCTCATCTTATCACAAAAGCTTATTACACAACATAGCAGTTCTTTTCATGGTACACACCGATAAAGAATACACTGCTGCTTTGCCAAAGCGGGACCATCAAGCCACTCTAGCCAAAGGATATATACGTGTATTTTTGTATATATATATGTACTCAAAATTAGTATTTTCAAGATACCTCAAAACCAAAGTCTACAGTCTTGCACCTCCAAGCAAATGCCAATGAAGTAATTCAGTAGTGAGCTTCCAGATGCCACATTCTTCTGAGCAGAACCCATGACATGAGGAGAGCTTGAATCTAGTGGGTTTGTTGATCCTCACGAGGAGAAAACTAAGGAGGGATGTCTACAACCACCTCATGGGAAAGTGTAGAGACTATAAAGCCAGACTTTCTTGAAAGTGCACAGCAATGTGGCAAGAGACAGCAGACACAAGTTGGAACATGGGAAATTCCAGTTACTTACAAAGTCTTTTTCATTATGAAGGTGCTTAAAAATGCCCAGAATGTGTGAAATCCCCATTACTGGAGATAATCCAGCCTAGACAGGATGAAGCCTGGAGTAAGCAGATCTAATTGGATCTTCTCTGAGCAGGAGGTTGGATCTAGATGGCCTCCAGAGATCCCTTCCAGTCCAAATTATTCTGTGATTCAATGACAATTATTCCTTTATGCTTAGATAAATACTCCATAAACCAAAAGAGCAGGAAAAGGTAATTTGTGCCAACATGCCACCTGGTATGGCTGTCCCCAGGCCTTTTTCCTCTATTCTTACCAAATGCAAAACCTACTCCAGAAGCACCTCCAAGGTAACATCAAATTTTCTACTTTAACAGTGATTAATTCATTACCTGTTGAATAGCAGCATTTTTTTTTCCCACTCCCTATCACTAAGTAGTACTCTGGATATGAATTTAAGTGGGAATCAACACTCTTTTGCAAACAGCCCAAAGGAAAGCCATAGGCCTGAGGATGCCCATGCTCTGATGATCTCCAAACACAGTATTGAGTTCTGTGAGCCGGGTCATTTTGTGTTCTTACACTGGAATTATGCTTGTTTCTGGCAAGAAGTCCCAATGCACCCATTTTTACTGTATGCATTTTAGGTGTTATTTAACAGTAGAGGTTTTTAAATTACTTTTTGAAGTTGGTTAAACAATAACAAAAACAATAATTATAAAGATCCACTTCATTAAACAGAAGACAGAACTTTTTCATTTTCTTGGATTACAGCGCACTGCTCATTTCATTTTCTAACAGTTTCACTGCTTTCAAATTATACATTTACATTAGTCTCCACTGCCTCCCTCTTTCCAGAACTTTTATTATGCAAGTTGTTTCATTTAGAGATCTCAAAGGACATTTTATTCATGAAGATACTGAACAAAAAAAGCAGTCAAAGAACTTACCAGAGTCACAATTCGCACCTCATTGTTAAAACAGAACTTGGGTACATCCTATTCCCTGCTACTCAGCCCACTCCTCCTCTCATACAAGTACCCGCCTCAACAGGCAGGGGGAAACTTTCTGATGGCTGTTGATGTGGAATGCAAGTGGAATAAGCGCAAACTTTCTCAGTTAGCAAGGGGTTGTGCAGCTTTCCAGACTGCAGTCTCCAAAAATGTTAATGTTATTCCTTTAACAGAGGAGCTTTGCTCCTGCTCCACTGCCCTGGAAGCATTTTTGCTGTCTCTTCTCATCTGTAAGCAGAATGTTTCCCAAAGCTATCCCTGGGCATGTGTCCTTTCACAGCCTGCCTACACCACTCTAACTGCTAAGGTCAAAATTTGGTTTGTATCTCTACGACAGTAAATTGCGCTGCATGCTGAAATACACTGCACATCTAGAAATACCGTAAAGTAGCAAATAGTTCTTGCTTAAACGGAAGGGAAACTCAGTGAAATTCAAACGGTTGTGAAAACAAAGAACCCATCACTGGAAGCTAATAAAGACAGATTATCTGCACTTCTATATTCAAAGCAGCATTATGAGTATTAAGGAAGAGAAAGAACTGGGAATGTTCCCAAAAGTTCACTAAATCCTTTTCATTCCCAAACAAGATGAATTTCCCATGCATATCTACATCATGAGCTCCGTATACAGAAAGGACACAGCTCCACTTTCCATGACCATCAACATGCCCAGCATATGGGTCACACTGATAACACAAAAGGCTTGAATAAGGAACCCCAGCCACCCAGGAATATTGGAGGTGATCATGAACTGGCCAGAGGGCAAAGATTCTGAGATGTCACCAGAGGAGAAGGTGACACATGCTGAGGAGGCCCCACCATACAACAAGCTGTCGGATGAGGAGAAGTAATATGCCCTGTTCACTGCTAGGTCCAGTCACATTGTGGGAAAACATCAACAGTGGAAAGCTGCTTTGTGGAGTCCCACATACGAGTTGCCAATGCTACTGAGGGACAGGGTGAATCAAGCCAGTTCGCAGAGGTGAAAGCCATCCAGCTGGCTTTGGATATTGCTGAGCGAAAGAAGCGGCCGATGCTCTGTCTTTACACGGACTCATGGATGGTGGTAAATCCCCTGTGGGGGTGGTTGCAGCAGTGGAAACAAAGCAACTGACAGCACAGACGTAAACCCATCTGGGCTGCTGGATTATGGCAGGATATTGCGGCTTGGGTGGAGAACCTAGTTGTGAAGGTGCATCACTTGGATGCCCATGTACCCAAGAATAAGGCCACTGAAGAACATCAGAACAACCAGCAGGTGGACCAGGCTGCCAATATCAGAGTGGCTCAGGTGGATTTGGACTGGCAGCGTAAGGGTGAGTTATTTATTGCCTGGTGGGCCCATGAGACTTTGGGTCATCAAGGAAGGGATGCAACACATAGATAAGCTCAAGATTGAGGGGTGGACCTGACCAAGGACACTACTGCAGAGATCATACATGAATGTGAAATATGTACTGCAATCAAGCAAGCCAAGTGAGTAAAGCCCCAGTGGTATGGAGGATGATGGCTGAAATATAAATATAGAAAGGCCTGGCTGATTGACTATATCACACTGCCACAGACCTGCCACGGCAAGAGACACATGCTTACATTGGTGGAAGCAACCACTAGATGTCTGGAAACATATCCAGTGCCCCACGTCACTGCCCTGGACACAATCCTGGGCCTTGAAAAGCAAGTGCTGTGGCAACATGGCATCCCAGAGAGAATTGAGTCAGATAACGAGACTCATTTCCAAAACAACCTCATAGAAGCCTGGGCAGAAAAGCACAGCATTGAGTGGGTCTATCACATCCCCTACCACACACCAGCCTCCGGGAAAATTGAAAGGTACAATGGACTGTTCAAAACAACAGTGAAAGCAATGGGAGATGGAACCTTCAAACACTGGGACATACGTCTAGCAAAGGCCACCTGGTTGGTCAACACAAGAGGATCTGACAATTGAGCTGGCCCTGCCCAGTCAAAAATTCCACATACCGTACACAGGGATAAAGCCCCTGTAATACACATGCAGAATGTTTTGGGGAAAATGGCCTGGGTAGTCCTGCCTCAGGCAAAGGCAAAATGGGATTGCTTTTGCTCAAGGACCTGGGTGCACCTGGTGGATGATGCAGGAAGATGGAAAGGTCAGATGTGTGCCTCAAGGGGGCTTAATTTTGAGTGGGAACAGCCAGTGAATTATATTGTATTTTGTTAATTGTTAAAAGGCTGCTGGGCATGACATAGACAGTACAGAATAAGGGGTGGATATGTCCTGGTTGGGCCAGGACAGGGTTAATTTTCAGCAGGAGTTGGGAGGGAGCCACAGCCGGGCAATTCCATACCACCCTAATGTCATGGTTTTGTTCTGGTCTGCTCCACATGTCTGTTCACTTTGTGTCCCTTGTTTTGTACATTGTTTTCTCACTGTTGTTGTTCTGACTGTTCCTTGTGCATTGTTGTATTAAATTCTCCTTATCTCAACCCTGGGAGTTTGTATTTCCTCCCTTTTCCCTTCCAGCCCAGGGGTGGGGAGGGGCAGCAGCACCTGGTGCTCAGGTCCTGGCAGGGTCTAAACCACCACACACAGGCAGATGGTTAGTGGAAAAAAAATTCAACAGAGGCATCAGGATTCTGCAAAAACTGATATATATCCCCAAGTTTCTGAAGAAACTTGTGCTACTTACAGAGGGAAGACAGCTACATAAGTCTTAACAAAAGCTGACCAGACCACTTAATCTGTGCAACTTCAAGCTTTACCAGCTCAAAGACAGAATGGCAGTTAGTTGTCACAATTCAGAATTTAACTTTTGTATTAAAAACAGATAATATTGTCCTATGAGAAGCTACACTTAACAGCACTGGAAGGAAACCAGAGGGGAATCTGGCTGCAGTGACTCCACTTCTTCCTCAAGTGAGGTGGTATTAACAGGAGAGAACATAGGCTGTCAAAACATGGAAATAGGCCAGCCCTTAATCCTGTTACAAAGTTTATTTCTTCTAGCAGCCAACACTGGGAAAAGTCCTACCATTCTCCCACAGTCCCCATGCCCAGTGATGAACTTGTCCAATTAAACGAGTAAGAAATACCCTCCTGACTCCACCTAGGGATGAGGCTTGAAGCAGAAGAATATGCAACTCTTCATTTCTCCCTAGCTAACTGCAAAGTAAGCTTAGGAATTGTTTCCTGCCATGCAGAAAACAATATGCTGGCAGCACGTATGCCCACATGTATGAGCACACTGGACAAAGATCTGTTGTTTTGTGTGTCAGTATGTTTGTGTACATAAATATTAATGAAATAGAGGCCAAAAAGAACTGAAATCTCTCTGGGAACTGCTCCTTCATGGCATACCCAGGGAAGCAGGGAATGAAACATTCAGCAACTAGGCAAAAAAACACTGAAATGAAACATTGCTATCTTCTAATTCTGTCTATCTGTTGTATAAAACAACTCTAAGAAATGAAACAAGTGTGTTTATGCAGCTCTCAAGTGGGGTTCCTTGTTGTTGTTTTTGTTTTGTTTCAGACTCTAACCTGATTTAAATTTTGAAAAAAATCTGAAAAGTTATTCTCCTTGAGGAACTTATAAAGGAAATTTACTGGTACAATTTAGGCTCTTTCAGCAACTATTTAGGAAGTATTTTATGAAGTAACTCTATAAGTCCTTTGTACTGCATGAGAAAACTTATTATTTTAAGGAGAAGCAACTAGATATCAACAAGCAATGTTTGCAGGGGAAAACTATTTCTTCCACAATGTGATGGCCATTTGAAGGCCACATGGAGTTTTTTAAATTTGCTGAGGATTGTGGAAGCTGCAAAGTGACTGGATTTTACACACTACACAGACCAACTTTGCCGAACTCCTCCACTTTGCTGTCACTGTTTTACTTCTGTTCCCCACCTCTAGGCTATATGTGTGCTACAAGCAGTTGTGCAATGGTTGCATATACAGAAATACCCAATCCATGTTTTGGCAGCAATTGGTACTCATGGCTGAGTGACCACAGGAGCACATGCATTACCCTGGGATGTCCAGGTCTGCCTTGGGCACTAGGTGCTTTCTCAGATGTAGCTGCTGCCTTTACACCCAAACATTAAACATAGAACATGAAACACACAGATTATTTTATTCTTTAGAAAGGACTCAGTTTCCCATACCTCAGACAGGAAAAAGTGCTTTCTAGGGATTAAAATAATTCATTTATAAAAAAAAAACTTCCTAAAGGGGAAGCAGTTTGTGTGGTTATTGTTTTCTTTCTAAAAGAATTATCAAAATGAAGTGCTGAGGCAGTGATTTTGAGAGAATGGCCAACTCATGGAATGTGAGGCCCTTATAGAGGCTTCTGGAAGAAGCCATCTTTTAAAAATCTTTCTTTAATTCTTGCTGTGACTAGAAATTGTTTAACTATGACAGCATTGGACCATCTGTATAATGGGATTCTGTTATAGCATCCATCTGGAAAGATTTTAAACCTTACAGTTTAAAATGCATTTGAGTGGGAAACGTGTTTACCCTGTGTGGTTTGAATGGAAGGGCACAAGACAGCAGAAGAGCTAGAGACTTCCTCACCCAAATGGACAGACCATCAACACAGACTTGATGGTTAAATGGTTAAAAATGAGCCGTTACTTCACCTTTTGTGGTATCACATCTCCTTCCTATGGAACCTCCTCCTAGAGAGACCCTCCTCTGCCAACAGCTTAACACAAAGCTGTGGTTTCAAAGAGCTGATGTAGGAAACACCTAAAGTAACAACAAAGCAGATACAGGAAAATGCTGTACTTGAAATATTACATTATTAACTGTTTTTTATGAAATACAGAAACCTGAATGCTGCCTTTGTTGCTTTTCCCATTCCCATGTATTGCTTGAAAGATCAGGCTAATACTTTTACAAAGGATTCATTAGTGAATTTTACAAGTAGATGAAAGCACCCAGAATAAGGAAAGGAATTGATTACGCTTTGAAAAGAACATCATGGGGGGAGGAAGAGAAGCAGATAGAAGGAGGGAGAGTGAAACAGTTTTGAAGAGAGGAAATCCAGTGACTTTTTATATTACTTCTGTGGAATTAAAATTAATTTTTAATGGTTCTCAAAGAAAAATGAGATGGGCTCTAGCCAAGCAGCAGGAAGGCTTAAATCTGCCCCTTATTTGACTATTAGTTCACCTCTAATAGGAGAGAAAGAGTGAACATCCATGAGAGAGGAAAGACAAATAAGAGAAAATGAAGAAAACCCACACAAACCTTTCAGAGAGCATCATAGTCCGGTCACAGCACAGAACCAACACAAACATCTCCCAAAGCTTATACACAAGCCAGGATCAGCAAACAGCACTGTTTAGGGTCAAAAGAAGCCTGATGACAAAGTGCAGTTGGTCTGGAAGGCTTGGCAAGTTTCCCAGCCAACTGCTTCAAGACCTTCCATCCAAATACACCTGAAAATTTAAGCCTAAGTGAACTTCAGAACTCACCAGGTTGATTCTATCTCAAATGCATTGAAAAAATAATTAATTGGCTAGTAGCCAAGCTACTTCAAGTTGTAATCTCATCAGGTCGTACATACGGACCACCTTGTATCCCCATTTTAAACTGAATTTTTTAGAAATGTTTTTCACCCAGTTACAATGTCATAAATCTCAATTTTAATAAGAAGTTTAGTTTCATTCTTAATGAAACATCTTTGGTATAGTCTGCCTCAAAAATATTTTTGTTACCAACAATTTTATCAAAATGATCCCCAGAGGTGCCTGCCAACTCCTACCAACATCTTTCATGTAGGAAGTTCCCTCCCTCTGCTGTTGTTTGTAGAATGAGAGGAATAAAAAAATTGCTTGACAAATCACCACCTTTGGGTAAAGCTTTCTGGCACAAAAATCTGAAAGGCATGTTCTCCACTGTTCTCTGGTGCAGGAGCTGACAGGTTAGTGCCTTAAGAGCAGAAATGATGTAACATTACTTCCAAGGCAGACTGAGGACCCTATTAATGAAATTCTGCAGTTAAGGTACATTCTTTTCACAATTTTCAAGCAGAGTTGTTAAATTGAGTGGCACACATGTTCTTCATCTTAAAAAGTACATAAATACAGACTTCTCAAAGTCTCCTGGTAGAAGGAATACTACCAGGTTTGTGGGACACAGGAGTGGCTGTGATATCTAAAAATAATGCTTTGGTGCCATGAAGTTGGCTTCTCTGCTTTTCCCTTTGAAAAGCAATGAAATATTGTCCTCCAGTTAGGACAATGAGTACACCTCCTCTCTTGGCCACCTCTTCTCATTTTCTCCAACTGTGTATCACAAACATTTTACATAACTGGTCATACTCGCGCCATTCAGTGAAGATAAAGGTCTACTTCATTTCCTTTCAACTCACCTCCTGATTAAGAAAGGCATCAAAGAGGAGGCTTGCTTAGCATGAATTAGTCTATCACACATGCATCCACAAGAAGCTCTTATCTCTGGGCTGCTTGTACCTTGCCTTCTCCTCTAGCATCCCTTCCTTGTTCATCCTGCTGTCCACAGCAGACCTGAAGAGATGTATTTTGACCAATGATTTGAGAAGGAAGGCACTGATAAGAGGAGCCTCTCTGACTGCTGGCCTCGAGCAGTTTACTTCCGTGTCAGAGAATGAGATAAACTCTCTTTACATTCCAATTCCCTGGAAAGATCATGAGATTGTTTAGATGAAGTCTGGACACTGCTTTGAACATTTAGAAGAGCCACATAATGCTAAGCATTAGGATGAATAGGCTTCCCTTTCTTTTTAATACCTTAATTTCCAAATGCATCCCAAGCAGCCAAAGTACAGAGCTGAGTATGCCAGCAATGCTGGTGTAAATCCCTGGCATCACACATCAATATGCTCTTTCATGTGAAATTAAAACCTCCTCTTTGAGCATTAGAGGCAACAAAAGACAGGCACTCAAACAGCCAAAGGAAAAACAGAAAGTGGGAATAGAGGCGATTGGAACAGATTGGACTGAGTTAACCTGTCAGCTCAACTCTAACCAAAGGGCAGATGAAGAAAAACATTTTCTGCTCAGCTGTCACAAAACATTCCTTGAGGCTTACCAGCAGGCCCTGACCAATCACATGCTGTTTGATGCCCCTCTTTCCTTGCATGCAGTTTCTATAGGATATCTTGCACCTAAAAATGAAGCGTTAAAAGGTTCTGTGGCTTGCCCTTATATAGCTCTCCTGAAGTGACCTTTGTGTGGGAGAAATCACCTATTTTCTGCATTCCCCATACACAAAATCAGGTAAAATACAATTTGTAGGCTGAGTTTTGCAATATTTAATTAGTTTTGACAGTAAAGTAGCTTGAAATTTCCAACTGAAAGGTATTATATCATTACCAATGTTAAAATGAAATAGTCAATTCATTATTGGTTTTAATGAAATGTTGTCCTGAATTCTACACCCATGAACATGCAAACCACTGTGACTTGAGTGTAGTGCTGTTTCCAACTACAACCAGCTGATTTATCCAGTATGTTGGCTAGAGTCCTGATAACACTTTCACTTGGCTTAACAATCCACCTGTTTTGCAAAGTCAATAAAGTGCTGATGGTCCTCAATTACAGTCTGGTTCTATATTTCTCATGTACCCAGGAAAAAGACAAAGTTAGCTTCAAATGCACCTCCCTGTTTATCAAATTCAGTTTCCTTTTGCCATGAACAGTATTTCTTTATAATTATTATATAATCCCTTTCTTAATGCATCAAGTTCCCTCACTCCTCCCACAAGGAAATCTTTCAAGAACCTCCTTGCTTTGTTTAAAAGCCTCCATCCAATTTCCAGCTTATGCCTGGGCAATTCATATCCTTTTGTTCCTATGTGAACACCTGCCTTCAACTTCATAGCTTCCCCCTGCTGGTATGTACTCCCCAGCTCTATCCATAGACAGGAATGATCCCACATACTCCCACAAGTCCTTCACCTGACCTTGGTCTCTCTTGTTAATATTGAATCTGGTTGAACCCCTACAGTACTTTTCTCCCTATTGTGGCAGGTATAAAGAAAGTCCTTCCTGCTGCTTCTGCCTGTGCTTGAGAAGGGCAGACAACCCTGTTGCCACTCCAGCAGACATTCACCAGAACTATGATGGATTGACTGCTGCCCCTGTCTGCAACATCAATTATGTCCTCAAAATAGCATGACATGTCCTAGTTGCATCTTGGTAACCTTCTGGCAGCCTCTTGTGACCAAAAGTGGAAAAAAGATGGAGGTAGTGAGGACAAAAAGCAACGTGACTATGTGCTAGGGGTGAGGGGGAGAGGTGATTTCTCATATGCTTGAAGAAAGTTATCCCAGGGGGTTGAAAAAATTTCACAACTTTTTTTCGTCATAAAATCCACAATAAAAACAGACCACATTAAGCAGAAATGAGCCTACGAGAACTTATGAATAACTTGCATTCTTCCACTGGAGCCTGGCCAGTTCCCCTTGGAAAAAATTCCTGTTTATTTTATAGTGAATATGAGAGACACGCAGTCTGCCAGAAGCTGTTACGACAGTAAAAACACAGCTAGAGGCTGTCACAAATGGGGAAATCACTGAGAAAGTTAATTTGTTAGCTTCAAGGACAAAGATTAAAATAATACTTATTTAGTAAAAAGTTATTTACTTTATCACATAGACTTGAATGAAGTTTACATGAAAGCTATTCTCATTTCAAGGCAAATTTGAGATACTTCTCCAATAGTTAGCTTGTTTTTAAAATGTGATTTGATTGACAAAGAAAACTTCTTTTCTTGTCATTCTGAGTTTGCCTGAGATTAATATTTTGCTCTACAGCTGCATCTTTCCCCCACAAAGCCTCAGCCAGGATGGTTGCATTAGGAGTTGAGACACCGGTGTCCCCACTCAAAGCACTTCCTAAAATCCGAGTAGCTTGGGCGATTATTAGACATGCTTGCTCTTCTGGCTCCTCAACAGTTCAATACTAAAGTGAGTCCTAGATGAATTATGTCCTCAACTGTAGTCCTGTAATAGTAGAAATCCCAGGAAGCACATATTTGCAGTACCCACAAGCCTGAATTCCAAGGGCTGATTAAAAGAAGTTCATTCAAGAGGAGAAAGAGGGTAATATTTAGCCCTTGCAGCTCATGCATTTTTGTGTCATAAGTTTAGATATATTCCTTTTTGATCTTCAACAAAGTGAATGTATTTCATAGACCTTCACAATGATACCTTTTCAGTTTCCATACTTTTGTATACAATATTTGCATTCCTTCTCAGTAAAGCTTAATGCAAACCATACGTTGAATATAAATGCACTTTCTCATGTTCATTTACATTCTTAATTCATCTCTTTATGTAACTTAGCTTTTATGAGCAACTTTCCTCTTTTCCTCTTCTCCCACAAACTACTCAAAGGCTTATGATCTACAGATGCCTGCTGTCTCAAGTCAGCCATGTGCACTCCAGCTGTCACAGCTTCTTTCTGTCTCTGATGTATTTTCCTATTGTCTATCTCATTCCTTTACACATTTTCTAGTCTTTGTTGCTTTGCTTTATACTGAAGACCAAGAACACGTTTAAGGCTTTTCCTGAACCAGGATCCAAGAACTGGTGACCTGATAACCTTGTGACGGTAGTAAAAACAGGAAACAAATATCACCTCAAAGAGACACTTGAGCATATCAGGCATTGTCAGAAACGGGAAATACCAGGAGTCTTACGCAAAAGATTTCTAACCTAAATTTGCAGACCCAAGGGGCTGGAATGGCTTAAATCTGGTTCAGATAAACATCCAGACTTTCTGATGGTTATCCAAACTCCTTGAGAATCTGGAATTTTTGAGGTTCATGCATCAGCACTACCTTGAGTACATCCTTGAAGCAGCCTGCACCTTGAAGACAGCAGTGATAAGACCCTGCTCTCTGGAAGCCAAAGGCAAAAGCATTAATTGGATCATTTTGGTTGGAAGCTCTGAAACAAGCAATGCTGGAGTGATTGCAAAGTGACTCAGGAGAAATAAATTAGAGTTTATAAATATATTCAGAGTAAAAATATTGGTAATTATTCACTCTCCTAGAAAATGCAGAATCTTTAAGGGTTTAAGATTCTTTAAGACATGAATGAAATCATTTTGAGCACCTGCTTGTAAAAATTTCTTAGCAAAAAGGGTAAATATATGTGTAGAGATCCTCCCTCCTTAACCCTCAAAGGAGGTGGGCAGTGACTATACAGCAAGAGAACAAGCCGGCACACCACCAAACATGCAGGAGTAACCAACGCTGGTGATTCAACCAAGTTAGGACAGGAGCAGTTCTTTTCAAAGCTGCTGCATTTCTCAAGAGCTTGTGTAAACAGGGACATGCAAGAAATTAACTTTAAAGCAGATTAATAAAATCTCTATTCAAAAGTCAAATAATTTTAATTTTATTTTGGAAATGAAGCCAGCTATATCAAATTAAGGCCAGTTTAATTCTGACTATGATTAATCACCCAGAGGCTTAATGCAGTTTGACTAATCCATGTAAAAAATAACATTTTTAGTTAATTTAGATCATTGCTTGAGTGTTCCTGCAAGTCATAAATCTCACCAATATTAATTGGCCAAAAGAAAGGAGGCCTTGCATTTAAATAGTCTTTCTCCATCTGTTTCATAACATCCTAACTTTTAATTCCGTTCAACACAGTGTGTTAAAACATCAAAGAAACCTTTCAGGCTGCATAGGGCAAAAATCTGTTGGGTTTTTTCCCTGTAAAATTACTCAAAATAATAAAAAGGGAAGGTATTTTCAGACCTCAGTAGTACACACAGCTGGTTGAAGGACCTCTGCAGACAGCCTGAGGATTCAGGGGAGATTGGTGAGTTGGGGATACGTACAAATGGACCAGTTAGGATCTGTAACAAGAGGATGAAGGAAAATTCGTTGTCTCCAGCTCCTTGTAGTTTCTTACTGAAAAAAAAAACCCTGAATTGCCATTCAGTCTGAACTGCTGATTTACATAGATTAGATATTTTATTGTTAGAGGGCAAAAGTCTAGACACATAAAAACTCAAGTCTTCCTCAGGCTAACTCTGTTTGCAAGGGATTCTCACATTTTCTACAAGAACCTGCTCTTCTCTTCCTGCTTACCAGTAGCAGCATTCATAAACCTCATGTACTACCACCAAACTATAGATATACCAGCAGACCTACTTGTTTCCACTTATTTAATAGACTTTAGATAAGGCTTTCTGCATTTGCTAGATACTGTTTACAGGCCCCAAACTGTCAAACCTGAATCAAAACTGCTCTACTCTGGGGCACCTCTTGCCAGCTACTGTTTTTAATGAGCTAAAACCACTCAGGAGTGCTGCCTCATCAAAACCTCAAGAACTGCTCATCTGACCATACCTTTATCTACTTTTCCCCAATTACAGTAATTGGTTTCCTAGGGGTTATTGACCCTATCTTCACATTGATGATACAAAACTGGAAGGAGGGGCCGAGACACCAGAGCTGTGCTGCCACTCAGCAAGATCTGGACAGGCTGGAGAGTTGAGTGGAGGGGATCCTCATGAAGTTCAACATAGGCAAGTGTAGGGTCCCAAGCCTGGGGAGGAATAACCCCCTGCACCAGTACAGCAGCTCCATGGAGAAGGACCTGGGACCTTTTATTTAAAGACATGAAGTATGTGTCAAATCCCAATTACTTGCAGAGCCTTGTCATGCTTGAGAGTAGTCAAACAGTGGCACAAGTCACCTGGAGAGGTTGTGGAGTCTCCATGCTTGAACATACTAAGAACTCAACTGAGCCTTATCTAAGTTTACCTTGCTTTGAGCAGATGACCTCCAGAAATCCTTCCAATTTTTAATTTTCATAAGATCATTCAGGTTGGAAGGGACCTCAGGATGTCTCTGTTACAAGCTCCTATTCAAAGTAGGGTCAGCTCTGAGGTCAGACCAGACCTCCCAGGGCTTCATCCAGTAGGGTCTTGAAAACGTCAGAGGATGGAGATGGCACAGCCTTCAAGGTTTTGTTATCTTCATGGTGGGAAGGTTACTCCTTATACTGATTGTGAATAACCTGCCATGTTTAAAATTATGTTTCTCTCACCCTGCACTACAGTGAAGAACTGCAGCTTCTCAATTACCTTCTCAGTACTGGAGGCTGCTGTGACACCCGCCCCCTCAAGCTGAGCAACCACCATTTACTGGACTTCTACTCATGTAACAAGTGCTCTCACCCCAAGCACTTTGGTGGTCCTCCACTGAATTCACTTCAGTTTACAGTCTTTCCTGTACTAGGAGCCCAAAATTGGACACAGTATCTGGATGCAAGCTACTCAGTGCTGAGCATAGGGGGCATAACACCCACCTTGATCTTCTGGCCATACTACTGAAGATGCTGCTCCCCAGGCACTATGGACTCCTCTCCCTTCACTGTCTCCAAACCCCAGCACTTCAGTAGAGCTGCCTCCAGCCAGACAGGCTCAGTCTGGATCACTTCCAAAAACTGCTTTCCCAGGGGCAGGGCTTTGCACTGCCAGGAATTTCACAAGCTTCATCTCAGCCCATCCCTCCAGTCTGTCTAGCTCACTCTGAGTGGCAGCCCTGCTCTCAGGTTGTCACCTGGTACCCCCAGTTTGATGCCATTTGCAAACTTGATGAGACTGCTCTCCATAGCTTCCTCCAGGACATTGATAAAGATGTTAAACAGGAAAGTTCCAAGGACAGATATCTGTGGTGCTGCAGTTGGTTCTCTACCTGGAGGCTGATACCAGCTATTAACCATGTCCCTCTAATCCTGGTCATCTATCTAGTTTTTCAGATGGATGGACAACCAGAGAGGTAGGCTCTAACTCCTATTCTGTGCTTCAATGAATGATTTACCCTTTCATGTGACACAAAAATGTTTTAGTTTCCTTTGTCAGTGTATTCTGGAAGGCACTGGTCAAAGGATGTTTGAATCATGGAGATGTGCAAATGTCCTCAGGATGCCCATTCAGTGGGGGCCAAAATCGCAGCACTAATTTCAACAGGATACTTAATATAATTAACACATCTCATTTTATCACTGTGGTGATACAGAAGAGCTTGAGACTTTGTGGTGAAAAAATCATTTGCCTGAGAAAATACTTCATAGTTAGATTTTAGGTTTGTTAAGGTTTTGTTATTGATTTTTTTTTTAGATCAGCTGTAAATGGAGCCAGCAGTGCTAGCACAATTAATGGAAACCTTAAGGAAAAGGTTGTGAGAAAGTATATGAGGACTGCCCTGTACCCACATAACTTGGTTTATAGCCCATCTCTTAGATACGCCAAGTGGTGAAAGAAAGGAGCAGAAAATGTTCCATTTCCCCCAAGGCCTGTTTATTTTCATCACAATATCAAACTTGAAAAACCAGATGGTTTGGCTTACCCAGCCAGGTAGCAGATGGGTGGTGACATACTACGGACAGGGAAATCCCCCTTTCCCTTGCTTACTAATGTGTTTGATCAGACAAACATAACAGGACTTGGTCCAAATTATTTGATATTATAATATAAAACACATAGATAACACATAGTGCAGAAATACCTCCCTTCCAAATGAGCAGAATAGGGGTGTTGTGCAAGTTCTTGGTACACTTCCTTAAGCAACCAATTTTTAGACATCTAAAGTTAGGCGCAAGTCATCTCATCCTCAAAACCAAAGCCTTCTTAGTCAGTAAATGAGGATACTAACCCAAGTGATACTTTGGCTCTGTTTTGTTTAAATGTAGATGTATTTGCATTTCAAAACAAGGTATTAAGTCTTATTTCATTTTGCTGCAATTGCAAAATCGGCAGAGAAGTTTAAAAATAATTTTATGTGCTGACATCTATTTTTGGAGGGATCTTCAGTGGCAGGTGAGTTTCATCTCAATGGAAGATGAGTTTCAAAGGCCAGGCATTGTGACCATATTTGGTGTTTCTCCTTTCATCCACCTGGTTTGAAATAATAATTGTACCTGGATCTGTACACAGCACCTTGCTGATAGGAACAGTTACAACTACACTCTCACTGCCAGAGGAATAAGATGAAAACCTGTCAGAGTATCTCAGCAGCCTCCTGTATTGCTGAGGTGCACAACAGGTTGTGTGCATAACTATTGCAAGGCAAAGATTTCATCTGGTGCAGAGGCAGCACCATTACATAGAGCCTCCCTGCCAGGGGAACTCCAAGCTTGACACCACCCCATCATTGTGTGATCACAAACCTGATACACCAACACAAGCTAGATTTTAATTTCTGGTACATAAACTGAATAAGCAACTGTTTTTCCCCTGCCAATCAAGCATTATGTGCCCTGCAATTAAAATTGACAACAGACAGAAAATTGCAGTGACAAAGCCCCAGAAGCTGGTGCTTTTCTAATTTTAAATTAGTAGTTTAGTGGATTAAGGTAAAGTGTTTGCCTATTGCTGGATCACCTTGAAAGTATGTTAAACACTGGGTAAGGGAACAACCCTGTGAGTAAGCAAAATCTGGAACTAAACCATGATTCACAGGTACAAACAGATCAGAGACTCAAACAAAACTCCTACACCCACAAATGAGCTTCTCTGTGTTTTGTTAGAACTGCTGCATGAAAGTATGCAAAAAAGTGCTCGTGAATACTTTGCACATGCAAACCCAGCCCCATGGAAGAGCCGACTTCTGCTCTCCAGTAGCAGAGCTCTTGTGCAATGCACACACCTACATCCCTCCAGGTCTTGGAGCCATGCTACCAGATTTGCCTCAGTTCCTGTCAGGGGTTTTCTGTGCTTCAGGATCCCTCCCCAGCCTTTAGTGAGTGTTATTTCTAGCCCAGAAACATAGTAAGAATTGGATTTTGGTGCTCAAAGGCTGAGGAGTGGTTCTGTTTACACCATAAGATGGGGAGAGGGAGGTGATATGGAAAATCAGAAGGAAAGAGTTAGACTGCTGATCCTGCTGCCAAGAATAGATCCAGAAGTGGAGGCAGATCCTGCTCTACGCACACTGCTCACTTCCTTCCAGTGCAGGAGCCATCCTGTAAAGTAAACCAGCAGTCATTCCACTCATAGCAGCTGCTGCCCTGAGCCATGAAATACTTTTCCAGTGATACAGCTTTCTGTGGGGAGACAAAAGCCACATGCTTCTCAAGAATGTGATGTGTTTCTTATTCTTTGGTTTGACATCTCCTTTAGCCTACAGTAGGAAGGCATTCAATTGACAGCCCAATTTAAAGTGCTTCCTACAAAGTCCTTCCTCAACACGCTGGCAGCCATTACATGCTGTAGATAGACACCATCTATGCCCTTGCAACAGCTTTTAGATAAAGTACAGTTCAGAGAATACTTCTCCCTTTGCACTTTATTCCCTTCCAAGAAGCTAAAGCTGTCAATGCTCCAGTAAACATTTTCTCTGCCCGCTGTTTACCCTAGTCTGTTGGGGCAGAACAAAGATTCATGGCTGTTACTCAGAACAAGTAGACTTACAAGAAGAGTTGCTATGAGCTGCAGCATTTGAAAGCAGAACTGATCAGCAGGAGCATATCTGTTGTCTGGCAGCCTTCAGAGCAGAGGGAAAGAAGAAACATCTTAGGTCAGGTTGGAGAAAGAACTGAGGTAATTGGAAGAAATGGTAGCAAAGTAATAGGCAATGTAAGTCTAGAACTGGAAGTTCAGGGGCTTTTGTAATTCATATCATGACTTGTATTCCATGAGTCTTAGCTGGATTTAAAGGATCCAAGAGTGAAGTGTTGGGGAAGAGACAAGACTAGCTATAAATAACTGAAAAAAAAAAGCAACAGAACATGCCAAGGCTTTGCCGATTCCTCAAGACGACACGAAATTCCCCTCTAACTACTTAGAACTAAAATTAAAGATATTAGGGCAACTAGGATATGCTGAGAGCCCTCATCAGTCTAATATGTTCATTTTAGAAGTGTAGCAACAAGAATGTGCAAACAATAAATTGCAAAACCAGCATCTGCAAACCTTCATTCAAAGTTCCTTATTGCTCTGTACTCCAACCAGACACATGGCTCTTTTTATTTCTTGTTTGTGAGTGTTCAGGCAAACAGACTGGTATTAGCACATGCTTGGGGAATGGCCTTTTTTCAGCAAGGTGTTGGCATATTTCAATTTTTTTTATTTTTGTTTTTTGGAAGTCAGTAGTTTGAGACCAGACTGAAGCATTTCAAATCCAGCATAAACATTTCTTTTCTTTCAGATTATCCTCAAGGAAAAATAACAGTCTGGCCATTGCACATTTTTAAGAGTTACAGCTTTTCTTTTGCCAGCACTTCATGGTACAAGGTAGAATTCTGCAACCCTCAAGGTGCAGTTCAGCACCTCAAAATGATCAGAGGTTGCTTTGTAGCTCCAAGACTAAATGCAGGCATTGCTTCAGAACATGTAATACTAGGAAGACAGTTCATGCTACAGAAATTTTCAGAGCCTGTAGGTTCATTTTAAAGAGTGCAGTAATGCTCTGTAATGCTCTAGGTAATTGACTTTATAAACAAAGATGTTTTGTGTTTTAATTGCGGAATCCGTAGCAAGTACCTAATGAGCACTCCCAGGAAGATGCTGCAAAGACAAAAAGGGATGAACCATGTTTTAAGCTCTCTCCTAAAATAAAGGAGTGCACATTATTATTAGAAGATGCACCAGATAGCCTAGATCCACCATAAATACGTATTCAGGTATGTCTTTATTTCATAATCTCAAGAAAATTATACCCTGAAACATGAAAAATGGGACTAATTTCCCCTAGGCAGAAAATACGCACATCCATTAACACTGTGCACAGTAACCTCAAGAGAAACTGAGATAGCTGATGCTGGTACAGCTCTGACTTAAGCCACCTCCTTCCATTTCTGTTACAACACTATTATAAGCACTATGTTCATAAAATCCCTTTGAGGTGTCTGAACAAGTTTCCTAATTTGTTATTAGGTCACTAAAAGCAGAGAATTAGACCACTGAGGTATTACTTTAACTGACATTCAAGCAAATAACTCAGAGATTACTTCATAGATGGGTGGAGAATAGTGTTAGGTCATCAGAAAGCCAAATGCACCACGAGGAGAGATAAGTCCTCTGAGACCTTTGCAAACCAACATCTTGCACTCCTTCCTGCTGATATCATGCCAACATGCAAGGGCTCAAAGCCGTGCTTTAAGCCATCATTATGCAGCTCTTGGCTCACAAAGCCTCAGAGAACAGCGGCAGAGTGAATTTCTCAAGAAAAGTACTAGGGGAGGTAGAAGGAACCAAGAGCCTCTCCCAAGGTTTTACATATTTCATACACACGGAAAATTTGCAGTTATTTTGTAAAAGCATTCAGGTTGTTCACCTAAGTGCTAAGCTCTTTGTCAAACATTCTACAACCAGACTGCAGTTGAATACAAAATGTGCAGTTACAAGAGCTTGAACAATGCAGCCTCTTGCCACCCTGACAAGGTTGCTCTGAAGTGCTGGCTACATGACACACCAGGACTGGCTCTCTTGCTTTCAGCAAGATCAAGTCTGTCTCCTCACACCCTACAAATAGCATTACAACACCCTACTGTTGCAACACCCTAGTGTTACTACACCTTCTAGCTACTGCAGTCTTTCTTTTCACCTGCTCACAGCTTTTTGAACAGAATCTCAATTTCATTGAAAAAAATTATTGTAGCCTCATTGTTGAGGACATGAGCTTGAAAATAACATAATTAGAAAACTATAGGACTTACCCTGTTGTTAACTTAGCAGTCATAACTTGTTAACAACCAGCAATGGCCTGCAGAAGTCCTCCTCCACAGAGGGAGTAAACACAAGCTGATTTGAGGCATCACGATTGTATCTGCAAGAAGACATGTTCCTATGGTCATTGCTTTATTTAAAAAGGAGAAAGTTATGAGTTAGAATAGGTGTGTTATTTATAAACAGCTTGAGTCAAATTAAATGTACCCACCTTTCCCAATTCCTGCCCTAAGAACTGGCCCAAGTCAGCAGAGGCATCTGTTAATTAACAGAGAAAAAAAATATATAAATTGCTTTTTGGTCATATCAACTCTCTCATCTGGCTGGCAATGAAGTCACATAATAGTTAGTGCTGCTGCCTCAAGGAGAGGCATGACTAGCAATTTTAGAGAGAGCAACTTTCAGATCTACCAAGACAATTGTAACAGTGTGTGTTCAGAACATCCCAGGTGGGTCAGTTATTTTGCTTGAGCTTTGCTTGAAGAATCTCGAGTGAAACCCTTGGTCACCTTCCCTTGAAGGGGAAACCCAGAAAAAAAGAAACATATATTACTGAATATAGGACATCTTAGGACCTCTTATAGAAGCCTAGATTTCAGAAAAAGGCAAGCACAGCCCTGTATCCATCAAAAACAAGTTAATACTTCCCAGCATATTCAGTGACTATTATTGCCAGCCCTGTGAAGTCTGCTTTCTGCAACTTGAAAAAAAGAAAAAGCATAATGCAAAATAGGAAGAAACAAAGGAAACCATAACCACACATAAACAGCCCAAACTTCCTCCTCCTTCCTTAGCATGGGGCTTTGTTTTTCCCTTCACAACCGTTTAGATGTTACAAGAGGTCAGAAAGTCAGCTATTAATCACTCGAGTTCTCAGGCAGCTGAAGGCAAAGTACTCACTGCTCATCTCTGCCTTAGGAAGCAGTAAACACCCTTTTTTTCAAGCTAAGTTTTACAAAGTGCAAAAAGTCAGATGCTGAGAGCCTGGAGAAGTCTAGATATGGTACTACTGGTTTCAATAGCTAATCTCCCATTGATTCCACCAGAGAGATTGTGTTCAAAAGAGTTTTATATTCACCCCAGCCTTTCCTCACATAGTAGTGGTTCAGAGCTCAGCAAAGCATCCTGTTCCTCAGCAGAAAGTTGTGCAGACCCCATGGGCAGAGCAGAGTGAAGGAAACAGAAATCCTTGGAGGGGGGAAAAGGCAGGAAGGGGAAGAAGAGGGGGGAAAAAAAAAAAAGACTTCAAGTAACAAAGTTGGCAGGGAGAATGGAGTCCAGCATACTACCTGTGACCACATCATGTGTGATTTATAGCTTGTATCCTACAGGCAACTAACAAGAGGAGTTATTCTTCTCCTTTACTTTTGTAACCTCTGCATACAGTAAATCTAGCGCAGGATGAAAAAAATAGTGCTAGGGTATTTCAAAACACTTCAATAATGGGCAATAACATAAGCAAGATATGTTGGTTAATCTGGAACAAACCCAGCTCTGTTGGAAAAGATATCAAGTCCTATGAAGGCTAGCATATGTAACACTTGTCCTCCATTTACTATAGGTGCAAGACATCAATGAACTCTTCTACAGAAGCAGCTGGTTGAAATAAATAAATGACAGCAAAACCTACCAGCCCATGTGAGTCCATTTGGGAATTTGAAGCTTGTAGATGAGCAGCTTTGTTGAGGACAGAAAAGTGTGAGGATGCAGTACACAAAGACATCACTTAGGCACAGTTGTGTGCAAGACTGGTATGTATGTGACAGAGGTCAGAAGTTGGGTGAACAAAAAGTTGAGGAGCTGAAGACTTACATGAGCACAGCACTGTCTGCAGTGTGACCTTGAATGAGTGGCTCAATGGTGCATTATGGATCAGTAAGATCAGCTCAAATTAAAAACAAGTTATCCTCCAGCACTCTGAAAACTGGGACTTCTCTATAACTGGATGCAGCCTTGCTAGTCCATAAGGATGTACCTGACTTGATCACAAACATCTCCTTTCACATCAGATCATCAGCAAGACCCCAAAGTCTGTCTACTCATGCCAATGGGTTAACGAGTCCTCAGCTGCATTGGTTATAACTGTAGGACATGAAGCATTTCAAACACCGCTACAATTTCACTGAAATGGGTAGAACGAGGTGGCTGGTTCATCAGAGCCTTGTGTTCTAATTGCTTGTAGAAGGTCTTATCATGCTAGAAATAGAGCAATTCACTTGCGTGTATAAACATTTATTCCAGGTAAATAAATGTAGCAGGCAGGGAAGTAGCAGATTGATTTCATCACCTCACCAAATTACTGAGCTCTTTACCTTAGAAATTGTGTGGGTTTAGCTGGGCCTGATACCCAACTGCAGAGGATGGAGATACACCTTGATAAAAACAAGTCTACATGTTAGATGAATTGGCTATTTTTTCAGGATGCATAGAAACCTTTCAACATATTATGAACTAATATTTGTAATTTTGCATCAGAACAAGAGGAGAATGAGTTTGCCCACAGCAACTGGTGATGCACAGAGATTCTTTTGTGCAGTGCATGTTCTTGCATTGTCTAAACACTAAGACAACAGCTGAATGTGATTCCAGACCCTGCCCCTCTCATCGCTGGCCTAGAGTTGTTTGTGTATCTGAAGGAAGAACACACAACATGCACTCAACCAGAGAGAGCAGAGTTGCATGCAGACAAAATACAAAAGATTGGATGTATAATTTTTTTTTGGTAGTGTAATCATTCTGACATGTATAATAGATGCCTAGGCATAGTTTGGGCTTATGACAATCTAAAGCAAAGCTTTATTTTATTCCTGTAAATCTCACAGGCTTCAAACTGAAACATTCCCTTCGGTCAGCAGCACAATGCTTAGCAATGAAATTCCATAGCCCAGAAAGGACTTTCAGGCCATAATTATACTTTAAAAAACAGATTATCATTAATGATTTTGTTATATGGGGGGGGCATATGAGATACAATAGCTTTAATATATCTGTAAGCCCCCTAAGGCTGTGGGAAGGAAGGGACCAAACAACAGATTAGCCCCAAATTCTGTTTTCTTCAGATGCATTTAAGACAAAGTTTCTGGAGGTCTGAGAGTGGAGGATGCTAAAGATGTTGGGGAGGGTACAAAGTATCTGGATGCAGAAGAAATTGGTTGATATGTCCTCCAGCCCTAAGGCATTCATTAGGTGATCCTTATCATTGAATTTTAGGTGGAGAAGTGGTGAAAGCAATGAAGAGTTGGGGCTTTTTGATTAATTGTGGAGCTTGGAGGGAGGTGGAGAAGACAACACAAATAGTCCAAGAAGAGATACTGTGAAGTCCCTCTCTACCCAATGTGAACAGCCAGGCTAAAAATAAATGAATGGGTAAAAATGCTCCATATAAAATGTATGTTTCTCTGCCTGACAAGACTGTTTACAGCTCATAATGCCATATATAAAACTACCTCAAGTATGTGCCTTCATTTTCTTCACAAAGACAACCAGAAATGTTGTCAGCTTGTTTTACAGAAAGGGGATTATGGCAAAGAGACCAAATGACCAGAGTCAGACACAAAGTCTGTGGCTGAAGTGGGAAAATATCAGAGTCCTATCTTCTTTAGATGACAAAACTGCAAGATTGCAGCTGCTTTCTTAAATGAAAATCATATTTTCATAGCAACAAGTCTGAGCTGCAGTGCCCAGATTGTGATCAAAGCTTTGGATGCCTGGCATCTAAGGCATTCAAAACATTATTTCAGCATGATTCATTACAAAGGAATAGGCCAGCCACCACACTCAGATGCAGATTTTCAGTTTTTGAAGTGGTCAGTACTAAAATGCTGGTTCCAACAGCACTTGCCCAGACTTTGTGCCACCATTACCTTCAAGAGATACAAGCCCTCCAAACAAGTAACAACTCATATACTTATGATCTGGTTGTAAGACCACCTAGAGGTCTATAACCTCCTTGCTGTACTTGCTTGATCCTCCTGTGCTTAGAATAGAATGATAAAAATCATAGATCTGTTCTGGTTGGAAGAGACCTTTAAGACCATCAAGTCCAACCATTAACCTAGCATGGCCAGGTCACCACTAAACTATGTCCCTCAGCACCACGTCTCCACAGCTTTGAAACCCCTCCAGTAACGGGGACTCCACCACTGCCTTCGGCAGCCTGGGCCATGGCTTCACAGCCCTTTCAGGGAAGACATTTTTCGTAGTGTCCAGCCTAAACCTTCCCTGGTAAACTTGAAGTCATTTCCTCTTGTCCTATCACTCATTCCTTGGAAGAAGAGACCAACTACCACCTCACTCCAACTTCCTTTCAGGGAGTTGTCAGGAGCACGGTCTCCCTTGAGCCTCCTTTTCTCCAGGCTTTTCTCGCAGCTCCCTCAGCTGCTCCTCACCAGACTTGTGCTCTAGACCCTTCCCCAGCTTCATTGCCCTTCTCTGGACACGCTCCAG
>JAVSBS010003694.1:0-10931 GCA_033124195.1 Coracias cyanogaster | reverse complement strand
ATTGCCCTTCTCTGGACACGCTCCAGCCCCTCAATGTCCTTCTTGGAGTGAGGGGCCCAAAACTGAACCCAGGATTCCAGGTGTGGCCTCCCCAGTGCTTAGTCCAGGTGGATGATCCCTGTCCTAGTCCTACCAGCCACACTATTTCTAGCTGTTTGCTCCCATTCTGAGCAAGCACAGCCCAGTAACAGCATTTGTGCAGACCTAATTTCAGTCCTGCTGAGTTTTTAGGCCCAGCAGAGCAGTGAGGAAATCCCCCCAGCACAGCCCCTACAAGGTTATCCAGAAGAGGGAGTGCATAGCATACATACAGGTAAAGCAGCTTTTTGCTACGCTGTATCTCCATTGTGGAGCATAGAGGCTCTGCAAACATCCAGCTTGAGTTTAAACTCTGCCACATGATCAGTGCTGCATGTAGCTCAGTGAAACAGCTCCTGCACAGCTCAGCCAACAGTATATCGCTCCTCTTTGCTGTGTGACTGCTTGAGATTTTCTAAGGTGTTTGTAAGTTAAAAAACAAAAACAACTTTTTTGCTTTTTTATAAGCTTGCTTTACTAATTGGCTTGCTAGTCAAAACTGATTTCTCAAGCTAGAAGTTCCTTACATTTGTTCTTGCTCCCTAATTTGGTAAGTAACTCATAATAAACATTGCAGAATGCAAATTCAGAGTTAATAGCTCAGACTTAAGAGTGAAGTTTATAAATTCGCTTTCTGTGAATAGCAGAGTTTTTTCCAAGTAGAACTTCCACTTACGTTTATCTGGTTTTGTAACTACAGACCAAAACAGTACCTCAACAGTGTTGTAGGTGCCCTTGACGATTAAAAATGCAGTTGACCACAGGAAAAAAGCCACAGGCAACCACCACGTGCAGTCATTAACCTGTTAGACCTAGATTATGAAAAGGAAGCAATAAATGGGCAGGCATATTACAGCAAGTTTATAAAGAAAACAATTCTGATGTTTTCATATTTTTCTAAATTTCTCTGCTGACATTGGGCCTCTCCCTCCTCCTCAACACACTGTTCAATATCCTATTGAATTACATTCTTTTTATATTGGACTAAATCTCTGACCTTGGTCTGACTTTTTTCCATTTTGCTTATCTTCATCCTTCTCACTAGTTAAGAAAAAAAAGCTCACAAGACTTAATTTTGAAAGACTACATTAACTTTGTTTAGCTCCCAGTGATGGTATAAATGGTAAGAACAGGATCCTTGAAATTATTATTCCCTGGAATTATGTGCCTTCCTTACTTAACCTTTCTTTTTTTTGTCTTCTACATGTTATTACAACCTACTATTCTGCTGACTTTTGTTACTCGTTAAAAATGAAATTCAAGGTCATCGTAGCTACAACTGATAAATACATATTGTTATTATGGTTTGGAAAATAAATAATTTCTATTGTAGGATGGTGAGTAAGATTTTGAAAAGACAAAAAATGGAAAGAGACTTCCTGCCCATGCTGGATTATTAAGCAATTCTATACAAGTAGGTTAAAAAGAAAGTCACCACTGTAATTACAATTATCAGTACATTATACTGCTTTGTCTTGCTCAACCTGAACCTTCTTTCTACAGAGGAACCAAAATAGCAAGTTCAGGTCACAAGTCCTGCTTATCTTCAGCAAGGTAAACAACTGAGGAAGTAATCAGCATTAACTCACAATTTATAACACTGTTTCAGCTCTCTTATCAAGCCCTGAAAAGTGTAAGGCCCAAGTCCAGACTGGATTCACATGGTCTCTGATGACACAAGGGACAGAAAGAGCCTGAGGAAGGCAGGGACTGACATGCTGGGCAGTAGCAAAGGCATCTCTTAGAATGGTCCTCACTGCAGAAGGTATTTATTTCTTAAGGAAACTGGGAGGAGAGGCAGCGATGGTTTCTCCCTTAGCCCACCCTGGACAGTTGCTAGCCGTGCATGTGAGTTGGCCTAGGTTGTGACTTCTGGACAAGTGTCAGAAGGCATGGAGGTGCCTGCCAGCTGAGAACTGGCACAGTCTTCTGGCTCCCAGAGACTGCACAGGGCAGTGATCACACCTGGAGATGTTGGGATGAAGTTTGGACTTGAAGATCCTACAGGTCATTTGCAACCTTAATGATTCTGTGAGCTCCAAGTGATACAGAACAATGCACCATGCAGAGTTTTTTTAACAGCACAGCTCTATATCTGACACAAAAAAGAGCATCTATAGAGAGCAGAAGATAAATGCCACTCTGTGCATGTGGCTTTTCCCTTTTAGCAGGTCCAAGTCACTGACACTGAAAAAAGAGACCCTCCAAGGTGCTTTCTAGGAGAGACAACAGTAGATTTTGCTTGCTGGTGAAGTAATTCTGACTTGTTTCCATGAAACTCCCAAAGTTTTTCCAGCATAAGGATGACTGGGTGCACACAGCTTGCACCACAACACTAGGCAAAGATACTGGCTTTTGTTTAGTCACATCCAAAAGACAGATAGACCACTTAATTATCTGCATTCAACATAGTCATCTACAATACCATTCACCATATCAGCTTTGACAACTACTTCAACCCTTTGCTGTGGTTAGCATGAATGGGGTGGAGGTTCAAATGCTAACAAAGGCTGGAAGAAAATAAGACTCCTCTGTTTATATGTATCAGTTATTCAAGCAAGAGAAAGGATTGGCAGCAAATGGCACTAGTTTCATAACTAGTATCATTAAGATCAGTCATGGAAAGTGGAAGATGATGACAAAACTAGAAGTCAGTGGCACAGAGTACTGGAAGCCTGGAATAGAGCAATTAATTACCCTCAGCAGACTTTGATTTCCTCAAAAGACCCTGATTTTCTCTCAGAAAGATGGTATATTGTTCCTTTTACTACCATTTACCCATTGCCACAAATATCCATTACCCCTCGTCCTATCCCTACAAGCCCTTGTAAAAAGTTCCTCCCCAGCTTTTTTGAGGCCCCCTTCAGATACTGAAAGGCCACAAAGAGGTTTCCCTTGAGATTTCTCCAGGCTGAACAACCCCAACTCTCTCAGCCTGGCCTCATAGCTGAGGATTTCCTACTAGAGTAGGATTTTAACTTTTCAAAATATGAATACATGATAACAGCAGAGTAGCCATCAAAACTAATTAAGTATTCATAAGTCCTGAGTCACTGATTTTAGCCAGCGAGAAGATAAAACACAGACTGTCAATGTTAGTATCTTTTGTTTTCAAAGTTGTCAGGTAAACTTAATGCTCCCAAAGAGATTCATAGCATATTTGAGGCCCTACAGGTTGTTTGAAAAAAGAACTACCCAGACTTCAATGTAGCTTTCTTTCAAGTCTCCAAACAAGCAGTACACAGAAAGGTTAACCCAAGATAAAGAAGAAAGAAAAATCAACAAATTCCCATTGTATGGTTGTTTGAACAATTCCCATCTTACATGTTTGGAAAGACCACAAACATCATATCTGTCTGCATTCTTGGAGAGGGTTTGAGGGTCTTTGGTTTGTTTTGTTTGGATTGGTTTTGGGGGGTTTTTTTGTTTGTTTGTTTTGGGTTTTGTTTTGTTTTCCTTTTTTTTTTAGGAGGCCTTAAACCTTACCAGCTGCCAGCAGGGACTCCACAAAAAAACCAAACAAAAAACAAAAAACCCACACGCACCAACCAACCTTCCACATATACCCCTGTTCTTTGGATTTATAGGTCTCTGGGGGGATATTTTCCATTTTTTCCAACTGATCATTTGCTAATTTTCCAGAGTGACACATGATATTCAATGAAGCAGATCTGCAAAGCTTATGCACTAGAGCTATGAGAACGCAACAACCAGCATCTCAATTCTCCCAGCAATGTCATTATTCCAATTCTACAATAAACCTTTGATTTTGCAGAATGTCTTCTCTTTGGAGATCTACCGAACAACCAGTTCAGCAATACTAACGCATCTAGAACAGCAGCCTAGGGAGCCCATGAAAAGGAGATAAGATTTTCCACTTCCCCTAGTAATGCACAAGGCCCATTTGAGGGTATTTCGGCTAAGAGCTGCTCTGCTGCCATGGCAGTAGCCCATACAGAGTCAGCATCCTTCCAGGAGCAAAAGCCATGATAACTACCACAGGTCTAAGGGCGGGGACACGTATAAGTGGGTAAACTTGCTAAAAAATAGAGAGAAAGTGCAGCTAAGAGAAATACTTGCAGATTTTGTAACAACTTAAGAGCATTATATTGGAAGTACAAAGCAAATGTTAATCAAAAATGTTTGAGAAAGAGCCAAGAGAAAAGGCATGGCCAAACAGAATGAGGGAAGTTATTGAGCAGGCATCCTTCAAAAAGCTGAAGTACAAATGAAGACATCAGCAAGTACTGCAAACTCTGGCAGGTTAAACATAAAACAAACAAACAAAAAAATCAAGGCAGGCCAAAGCTTTTTTTGAGGAACAATTTGTAAAAGGCAAAGAAGAGGTTATCAAACAAAACCACAAATGAACTGTGACCTGCCACCAGGATCAGATGGTATTCATTCAGACTGGTGACAGATTCTGAAATATTTCAGTGATGTGATTGATGGACTATGACATATAGCATCTCTGGAAGCCTGGGAAGCAGCAAGTAACACGTGAATCTTTAACATAAGTATTAATAGAGGTCTGGCAAACTACAGAGTAGGATATCTGACAAGCAAATAAGGCAAATGAACTTCAAAAGCTTTTGATTTTAAGACTAATATCTTCTAGAGGATCTGAAATCTGATAAAATTCAGTGTATGGCACAGGGTTCCTGTGGTCACATGGCTCTTGTGCTTCTCACATGGATAGCTGTGGATTGGGATAGACTGATTTTCTGTATTTCCCCAAGGTAACCCCCACCTGCAGCACTTCTGCAGTAGTACAGCATTTAAGTGACCAAGGCAGAAATCACTACAACTGGTTTACTGGTCTCTGAAATAAAGAATAAGGTCTTCTTCTGACTTAGCCTGGCAGTGTTGCAGGCATTGGTTTTAGCATTTGATTTTGGTAGCTTCAAGGTGACCACATACCAGTGCTATTCAGAAGATTCATGTCTCTCCCGTTACTTTTGAATATGTGGATGATTTGTTTGGTTTTATTTCTAAAGAAGCTCCTTCAACACTGACATATGTATTCCATGTGTAACATTTAGAAGTAGGTCTTCATGTTTTGTTATATGTATAGCAATTAAATACACTTCAAGAGCCAATATATTTCATATTTAGTTTATTCTGGTTGGAGTCTGTTTCCCCAAGGTTATAAGAAAGCATCAGGTCTTGTTCTGCACTTTCTCCCTGCCATGATTACTGGTACCACCTAGGAGAAACATTCAAAGTCAGCTCCTACTGTGGCTAGTGAAAGTATACATCTGAATGATTGCTTGCACAGCATTACACAGCTGCTCACAGGGATAAGAAATTCCTGGAAACAAGTCCACTTAGTAGCTACATAACACAGAGGTTAGATGCAACCTCAAGCTGGTGTAGGCCTGTTTGGTAAATCAGACCCTTGCACAACAGAGACTGATTACACTTTATCAAGTCTCTCTGATGCCCAAGTTAAAACTCTTACCAAATGATCCATGAAGACAGGTCCACTTACAATTTTCTCCTCATTACTAGTAGATCTTAGATAGCAAAATGAGATCATTCTCATTTATTCAGCCTGGTTATACAGAAGTTCTCTTGATTTTGGGAGATCTTATTGTGACCTTTCAGAGCTTAGAGGGCCTACAAGTAAGCTTGGGACAGACTTTTTAGCAGGAGCTCTTGCAGCAGGACAAGAGGGGATGGTTTTAAACTAAAAGAGGGACATTTAGACTAGAGAGAACAAATATGGGTTTTTTTTGTTTTGTGTTTTTTTGTTGGGTTTTTTTTATATTACACTGAGGGTGGTGAGACCCTGACCCAGATTGCCCAGAGAGGTGGTCTATAACCCATCCCTGGAATCATTCCATATGAGGTTGGCCGGGGCTCTGAGCTATCTGCTCTAGTTGCAGATGTCCCTGCTCTGTGTGAGGGGGTTGGACTAGATGAGCTTTAAAGGTCCCTTCCAACCAGTCTGTGATATAATATGGATAAGCTGCTATTAGATATGAGAGAGAAAAAACAAAAGTACAAGCTTGTTTAAAAAAAGATCAGTCTTGCTAAATCCAGAATGTTGAGAGCACCAGAGTCCCCTTAAAGTCATCCCTGTGACTGTGTAAATGGTTTTAACAGCTGTTATAATTACACAGAATTAACCCCATAAATTTGTGTGTGACTATGTACCTCATCTGCTATTTTGAACAAAATGATTATGGGAAGAATACTGCAGAAGTTACTCCTGACATTTAGGAGAAAAAATAAGAGAGGCACTAAAGTAAACATACAAACTGAGTCATGTGAGTAATCCTTTCCCCTGAAAATCATTTTATTGAGATCAGGTGACACTCCTTGTGTGAGGCAGGACCAGTTCTGTGACCAAAGGCTGGCAGGATTAGGTCTAAACATTATTCCAGAAAGTCCACATAGGTCTTCAAGATTATCTTAATTATTTTGCCCTTTGTAAAGTACTCATTCAACTGAAACGCTCTCTGATAAATTAAATTTCTTCTCTAGGCTTTCTATTACCTTTCCATTGGTTTTTAGTTATATTCTTGCAGTCATCATGACTGGAACAGTGACCTAAGGTTTAATTCAGCAACATAAGGTAATGCTGTTGCACAAATAGCTTATGCTAAGCTCCTGATCTAAGTCTGGTTTTAGTTCATCATTACAAAGGATCATAGTTTATAGACTGTCACCAAGCTCAAGCAATGCCAGTATACCATTATTTCCCCTGACCTACTTGGTAGAATAATAGAATGGTTTGGGTTGGAAGGGACCACAAAGATCATCTAGTTCCTACCCCCCCTGCCATGGGCAGGGACACCTCCCACTAGACCAGGTTGCTCAAAGCCCCATTCAACCTGGCCTTGAATTTATATGGAGTACTACACTTCTATAAGATTCCAGTATTGAGATATATCATAAATGCAGAAATCCAGCTTGCACAAAGCTTTAGAGCTTTTAATATATAAATAAAGAAGAAAGTGTTCTTTTCTCATATTTCAATCTTATTATGCCTCTGTAGTAACAAAAGATGGTCTGTGTCATAACAGCACTTAATACATACCAATAATGTCTCAATATAATAGGATGAATATGACACATGACTTTTTCTACTGAATTTTTAGCCTTGCTCCAATCTTACAACATTTTATTATGAATTATATGGCAGTATATTTAGGAGATCACTACCACAATCTTAGCTCAAATAGTGTACATGGACAGTTTTTTTAGTTTTGAAACTATCTTTGACACTCATTGAAATAGTGTTGGCCCTTAAAACTGAGTCTAATTATTCATCTGCCAGAACACTATAACAGAGTGAATGGTATTAAATTGTCTACACTGTGGCACCTTGAACCGTCTCTCAAGGAATAAAAGGGAGCCAGCACATCCTCGTGTTTCCATGTAGACCTGGACATGGGACCCATGAATGTATGTGTGCTTATATCTTCCAGAAATGGTACCAGTTTTTGTTCTTCTGTCTCCTGCTGTAGTCTCAGCACTCAACTGAGTTCCCCACTGCCAGGTTTAAGATGGAGAGAAAGAGAGCTCATGCTACTGTGAGAGTAGAAGTGTTCCCAGAGCCAGTGTTAAAGCACTGAAACCAGAACTTTTGCTCTGATGGATCTTTCAGAACACACCTCACATGGCCTCAAAACAGAGAGGGCAGCAGAAGATGGCATCTTAAGGGCCGCACTGTGTTAATCCTCATACGAAAGTATACACTAGCATTTTACCAGGTAAGTCATCATCTGATGTCCATTAACCCACATGGCCACTCAAGAAATTATTGATCAGGTTCAGGATAGACACAACTCTTATGGCTTTCCAAAATAGCTCTGACAACAGAACTGAGAAATATTTAGGCTTGCAACAGAGAAACTCAAACTATCGAACAGATTTGAAACCCAGATGTGCAGTTATAAGTAATCTCAGTTATGCCATACCTAGTGTTTCTACATTTAACATGCACGAAAACACTGAGCTTCAAGAAAATCCTACTGTTGTGGAATATTACTTTGAAGAGAACTCAGACTCCAGATTTTTGTAGTGTCTCTTTTGAAGGGAGAAATTTTGCTCTGACCCATCGATCATTTCCATGATTGAAAAGCAGTAGATGCAACACAATCCTAACCAAGGGCAAGAATGAATGAGCAACAAGGCATTTAACATATTTTTTTATGAATTTGTATCTAGAAGGAACATGGTTGGCACAAATACTCATCACTACTAAAGAGAGCTTCATAATTTAAAGTGTCCACCATCACAAAAATAGAATCTTAGTTTCAGACCAAGCAGGAGGAAAGCCAGTCTCAATTAAGAGCCTATTTTCACATCAGCTGGATTCTCTATGCAGCTTCAGGTTTACTTGTAGTTCTTAAACTAGATGCATACAGGCTAATTTTTTTGACCTGCACAAGTGATTTACATACCAAATGTAATACTAGAAGAGTAAATGTTGGCTAACATCATAGGAGTAAAACATAGGAAAACTTTGTCCTTGTACCTGCAACCAAACACAGCAACTTCTCTGTTAAAAACAGATGTGCAGAATGGTGTATTCAGCACAGTCTTCTGTGCCAGGTAACACTTAATGTGTTTCATATACTAACAAGGCTCCTTAAAACCAACCCTAACCAGATGCAGGGGTTTTGCATTGCAACAGCTCAAGAAAATACAAAAGAGTCTAGCTGCAAAACTGGAATCTATAGCTAGATGCAAAAGCTAGTTGCCATTGTGTTCAATGATGCTTATATCCTGACTGTTTTTTTTAAGAGTAATATGTTAAACAGATTGGATTGTAGATCAGAGTTTCATGTACTTACAACCTACCCAGTTAAGATTGGTGAAGAGTGAAACATTGGGCTTAGTAGTAAGAATAATTAAAACTAAGGTGTAGGTATATACAGAGTGAGGAATATGTACCTGAAAACACTTTTTAACAGTTTTCAAAGGGGAAAATAAATGTCATCTTGCACAGAATGAATCAACAAGGACTATAAAACCCCTGATGGGCAGATGATGGGCAGTAGATGCAGAATTCCTGCAAGGCAAGAACCTCTGCTGCAGCTTAGAGTCCCTATGTGCTCTACAATGTATTTGTCCTAAGAATAGTAAAGCTCTAGTATTGCCATCTTCCCCTGATGCTCTTCATTCTAGAAACAGGTTGAAAATGAGAGCTGGAATCCTAGCAAAGCATCCCATGTGCCTGCTTGCCAGGAAATGCTATTTTCTCTTGGATTCCTGTTACTCCTGCCTCCTCCAAAGGCAGATTTTAGTGATAAGACCATAGCTCATAGCTTATATTTACACAAACCACTGTAAACCCTAAAATGAACACAGTCCTTTAGGCAACTTGACTCCGAAAAAGAGTCAAGAACAAGCCTTTGGGAATTCCACTTCCAATCCACATGACATTTGATTTTTTTTTTTATGTTGGGTTTTTCTGTTGTTGGTTTTTTTTTTAAATGTTAAAAGCTGTAAATCTGCCCCAAATGCCAATACTTTACATGTAAATGAGAGGAAAACACCCCACAAAAGAGAAATGTGGGAAAATTTCACAGTGCAAGTGGCAAAGTGCCCTCTCTTTCACCAAAGTCCAGGTTAATGAGCAATACTGAGTTATGGTATAAAACGTTTGTGTAAGAAGCAGTGCAAGAGGTTTCAGGATACCCATATACAAACAGTGGTACTGCTTGAGACATTACCCAAATGTTTGAGGTGTCTTGTATTTCTGCGTGAGTCATTTGTTTATAGTCAGCTCTAGCAGATGAATCGATGACCCCGGGTGTCAAAGTCTCTAATGCTGATTTGTTTTCTTTCTAAAATGTTAAATTGAAACATCTACTCCATTCCCCAGGTAATCTTGCAAATTATTAACACTGCAATCCATAATAAAATAAATTATCAACAGCAAAACAGAAAGGTCTTACCAGGATAAAAAACAATCATTTAATAAACACCAAGCATTAAACACTAAATTATTTATTTCCAAATTTGAGTTGCTTGTATTTCTAGTTAGGAAAATGTAATCCCAATGAAAAGATTTCCCTGATAAATCATCAGTAGCCCACATCTTTGCAAGCTTGACTTTCTCTCAAAATTGCAACAGCCTTACTGCAGGAAGAATGGAGAAGAGCAGGACCACAAATTTCCCCAAATCCCAAATCTGTGGGGTTTATATTATTTCAGCTCAATGTAATTGATGGAAAATTCATCACAATGTTCTTTCTGTTCCTCCCTCAATAATATTGTTTAAATTCAACTAACATTTCAAAGAAAATGTTCATAGACTATTTTTCTGGACTTTTGCTTCAGCTGAACTGACAACAACTTCACAAACACATCACAGCTTATCAGAGTAACCCCATGAGGGATTTTACTGGTCTATTCTAAAAGAAAGCATTAGACTGAAAATATTTTCCTTCTGGGACCAACACAGTCATTTCTATCAATAAAACAAAGTAAACATTTGCTGTGAGAAAAAGTTTTAACTGTCTTATGGACATAAATCAGGCCTGGTTGTTTGGAATTTAGTTTCATTTAGGACACTAAAATCTGCAAACATTTAATTTGTCTGAACTCTAACTATTTGTTCTTTCTCTGAGAGCATTAATGTAGTAAGAGAGCTAGTTTTTCAAGAACACTCTCCTAAACACTCAAAACCAGTTCATCCCCTCTAATGAGAAGGGAAGTAGGCAGAGTAAGAGACCCTCTTGGCTCAACCATGAGCTTCTGGATCTGCTCAGAACCAAAAGGGAAACATACCAGAAATGGACAAGTGAAACATTACCTGTTGCAAGTTACAAGGGCATTTCGAGGGTACGCAGAGATGCAGTTAGGAAAGCACAAGCCCAACTTGAACTGAAGTT
>JAVSBS010003692.1:31248-59841 GCA_033124195.1 Coracias cyanogaster | reverse complement strand
GAAATTGGGGGGCAAGTAAGAAGAAGAAAAAAATTACTTCACTATCTAATTTAAATACCTTCATTTATCCCTTGCTTGGCTGCTGTAATCTGACACTTTCACCCAGTAGAAGCTCTTGTCTGTGTAACCTCAGTAACAGTTGAGGTTTATCTCTTGAGTTGTTTCTCGCATCATCAATGCTTGTCATTGCAGCTCTCCCAGAAAAGCAGGAGAAACCCTTTGCAATGAATTATCAGTCACCCTATCTGATCCACTCTATTTTTTGTTCTGCCTCTTTTTTTTCATGTTTCAGGCCTTAACCAGGAATTTCTCTGACATTAATCACCTTCCATCCATCTAGCCATTCCATCTGATAGGCAGTACGGTCAAATAGCTTGAAGATGTGCTGCATGAAAAACACAGAGAGATGGTCAAAAATTGCATTTGATGGTTTGCCAGCTGGGATTTTTTTGTGCGCTCCATTTGGGTTTGCCATGGTGATTTTGGAATATTTGCTTTCCTTTTCGTTAGCCAGTTTTAGCTTATACAAAAGTCTGACTGAAATTGCTTTGAGACATTAATTGCATTCAAGTTGTGGGAGGGGGCACCTACAAGGTCCTGAATAGCCTTACAGATGCACTTAATGTGATAGCAATCTGAAACTAGCAACCTTTTCATTTCCATAACGCTTAAAATGGTCTGATGGTAAAGCTTTTTCAGTTAGTGCTTTCACTCTGTTTTGTTTTCTGGTGATCATAACAGGTATCATATGCTTTCTTCATTAAGGTTTCTTAGTTCTTATTAGAGTTTTTAGATAGTTCTTGTTGGTTAAGTTGCTGTGGAGCTCTCCCCAGAATACCCCGAGATCCAGGCTCTTACATGGCCCATGGTGCTGGATTGATTTAATCCCCCCCCACAGCTCATTTATCTTTTACTTACTGTTTTCAAGGTATCAGAGCTAATTACTCAGAATGCTGAGGAAAGGAGTGGTTTTGGTGTGCACTAGAAAGCACTTAAAATGTAATTGAGAAAAATTCTCCCTGCTTTTGTTGTCCATATGCAGTTCACCACTGTCATAGGTCTCTTAGAAGTATTCTTGCAGACTTCAATTCAGAACCCAACTATTCCCTATTTTCTGTGTGTTTGCCATGCGTTGTATATACATATGTCTTTTCATCCCATGTAGGTCACAAAGCCAAACTGTCAGCTATGTTTTGTTATGAAAGAGTCACTTATTGTAGCAATGAATTGTCTTCACTGAATTCGTTTTCACTCCAATGAGGTTTTCAATGAAAGTTTACAGACACTATAGTTCAGGCAGGCAGCCAACACAGAAGGGATTTCTGTTTGTATTTCTTTATTTCAGTGCCAAAGGAGGATTAGCTTGTGCTGAAAGGGGTAGAGAGGTGAGCTAGAAATGTTTGACCTGGTCTTTACTAGACATTTGCTCATTATTTTCTTCTGAGCATTCTTCAAGACTTTCTTTACATGCATGGGCAAGAATGGGTTAAAAACCATGTAGACCTACCAAAGCTTTACAGATCTCTTCACTAGCTGTATTAAACCAAGCTAAAAGAAACCCCCCTGTATATTTTTTTTCCTCCTTTTATTCCCTGCCCCTCCCTTCCCTCACCGCCTGCCTCCCCAAAGGAGTTGGGGTTTTCCTTTCCAGCCCACACATGTGTACAAGGGACACCTTTTCATAGTTCCTTAGCGTTCCTTTCCAGCCCCGTCTTGTCAGTACCCCCAAATCTGCAGTGTCTTCAGAGCTTTGTTGGGTCGCTTGTGACGGTGTTTGGGTGAGTGCTGCAAATTTTCTGTAACATATCTGGTAATTTACTTGAATGTAGCACAAGCTGGAAGATGGGAATGAGCCTTTGATCTCTGACATTGTGATATCAGCAGGGGAAAAAATAAAACACACTTCAGAGTCAAGACGTGTTAAATTAGTTGGAAAGTAAATTGACAGAGAGCTGGCAACAAAAGCATGCTATAAAATCGCTAACCCTTTGAGTAAAATATGGGTATTTTCCAGCAGTGGAAAGTAGTTTGCCCTAAAGCTTTTGTCTGAGAAAACTGGATAGTAATAGCAAAAGCAAAGGCTTAGCATTCTGTTCTATATCCAAGAACTTATTTGAGGATACCACAGCATTGTCTTAAGAAAATGAAAGTCGTTAATATGTCAAGAAGCTTTTCACATCCTGGTTGGAATCCTTAACTATTTATTTAAGGCTGCATTTTGTGCCAATAACTCTCCGTGCCCCTCTTCTTCTGAGTCAGTTTGGTTTCCTAATTCCCTTCCCCAAGCTGCATAGTAAATGTAATGCACCTCATTTAGCAGCCAAAATACTACAGGCTGTCGAAACTGTCAAATGGACTGTCACAGTAAGGCTTTGAAATCCCCACAGCATTTTGATTATAATATACAAAGTATAATCAACAAGCTGTGTTTTCATCATCACCTCTCAGTGAGCTGGGAACCCCTCTGCTTCACACTTTGAAGGAACCTGTGCGTTGCTGAGATGGTAAACGTAGACTGTCATGTCAGTCAGTAAGCTAGTTTCCATATCCAATGGCTTTCCTTGGAGTTTCTGAAATAGCTGTTTAACAAGTGTGCTTTTAAAACCTTTTGAATTGCTTCCTGGAAGCCTTCCTAGAATCCCTTTCCAGAAGTCAGCTCTCTGGGCAGGGATGACATGTGATCTAAATAACTTGTGCGCAGATTTCTTCTGCACAAAATCTGACACGGTCTTTTTGGGAGCGGTAGTGGGATGGGTAAATCCTGAATGCGTTTGCGATGAGGAAATATGGAACAAAATGGTATCATTTAAATTTAGGCCAGGAAGCCGGAGCACATCAAGGAGCAGCTCTGAATTCAGGCAGATGTGCCGGGCGTGGAGGAGAGCCACCAGGGATGTGGGGGAGAAGGAAGATCAGGAGCTAAACCAGTTAATCAAGTTGTTGCCTCTCAGAGTGGTGTGTAGGATATGGCCATTCTCTGCAAGCACCCATTTAGTGTCCGTTTGTATGCATGGTTGCTCCTCAATCTGCATATTTATGGGTTTTTTCCAAGGATTTCTCTCCTTTTAATAAGATCACGCTCACAATTATGGACTTCCTTCCTTAAAACCTCATGTGCCGAGATTTCCCAGTAGTCTGACTGGAACACAAATACCTGAGTAATGTAAACAGGTGGCCATTGCAGCATAATTACTGCAGTTGTTAATGATAAATAACAGGCTCAGCCTGCAAATCCCAAGAATATCTAATTTGTTTGCCTGCCTGCAATGGATTGTCTTCTGTGCAGAATACAGATGAAAGGAAATTATTTCAATTCATTTACCCTAGTCCTGAGAAACACTTGCAAGCTATTTGCAGGATCAGGCCATCACTTACTTCTGTGAGGGCAATTGGTCTTTACCAGTTTTAATGATCTCCCAGTTTTGCAGAGAGACGATAAACCCTGGAACAGCTTTCTGAAATTCCCAGTGTTACTGATTTTGTTTTCCCCTTTAGCAGACTGTCTGTGCTCTCTCCTTAATCTCTAGCTGACAAAGGCCTGTAATATTTGACCATTTTGATTTTTAAAACAGTATTTTTACACCAGGTATTTTAAAATACTTTTATTTGGGAGAGAGATTTGTCCTCAAAAAAGCCAGGAAAACATCCCTTCTTGTTATGTAGTTTGTTTTTTCCTAAATCAATGTCATGCTTTTAAGGGGATTCATGCATGATATCTAAGCGTCTGTGTTTGATGGTGCTACTCAGCAATCAGCATAGGTTCTTCATAAGGAAAATATGATTCAGGTGAATCTTGTTTCCTTTTCAGCCATTTCATTAAAAAACTTGTGTCAGAATAATGAAATAATGATTCACTAACTGTACTCTTTATCAACCCAAACACTTCCTCACTTTCCCTGTATTTTTAAGGTATAATATATATCTTGGTGAAGAAAGGAAGGATTATTATTGCAATGAAAAAATAACCCAGCAAATATAGTACAATAAAGAAAACATCACTAGCTAACTAATTAATTTGGAATTAGGGCATGCATCTTTTCCCACTTAAGAATTCCATATTTTTGGTTGTTTTGTATGGTTTTCTACCCACAGTTATTCACAAATGAGTAGCAGGAAATGAATTTGTATAAAGCTGTCTTCTCTTTTTAAAAACAAAAACTATAAAGCTTGGATTTAAATGCAGAGCTTGTTTTCTTACAAAACTCTCCTTAAGGTATGGCCAACATTGGGGAAAAAAAATACTGATTTTCACTGATAATTAATCTGAGTTTCTTTATCACATCATAGTAGTAATCTTAGTAGGCATGTGCTTTTATGTATTTGAGACCAATACCTCAAGTACCTTTGCGGTTTCCCTTTTTGGGTTTGTTTTGTTTTGTTGTTTGTGGGTTTTTTTGAGATTATGCATCTGAACAGTTGGTCAGGAAATGTAACATAAGACTTGGCCTTGCTCAATGTCCCTTACACCATGACAGTTTATGATGTCATTGCCACTACAAACTTGCATTGGCATTTCATGGCCTTGGTTCTAGATGATGAGTTGACAGAGGGAGAAAGGAATTTGGTTACAACTGCATTTTTAAAGTATGGCTAAAAAAAAGAGATAAAATTCAGTTGATCTGTAATATTTCTGGTTTTCAGGGAAGGACATTTCTTTTCTTTGGTCTTCAAAAGCTTGTGCCCCCAGTAGATAGTCTTGGCTGCGTTCTTGGGAGCTTGGAGTTGAAAACCTTATGTTTGCCTAGAGGCATCTTAAAAAAAAATTCCCTTAAAGCAAAAAAGCAACAAAAAATATAGCTTGCAAAAGCTGAGCATTTATGTTAAACCTGCATATATCACAGAAAATGTGCCTCGCAGAAAATTTAATGTAAACAATTTTAGACAGTTAAATTGCAAACGGTTGTTTAATTTTTATTATTAATATTACTAATATTTGTTATGTATATAATTATTATTCCAGGTTTTATATATTACCCATGCCAGTAGCTTCTTGGGATAGTGAATACAGTGTTTATTTTGAAGCCTTCCTACTAACTGGAGATGATATTAATTCATATTTGTTAGGAAAATGCTGCATGTTGTTAGAGATGCTGAACACCGAGGAAGGTCAAAGTGGACTTGTCAACAGAACTGGTAATCTCACTTTAAGTAACTCAAATTGTCAATACGGTGCAAGAAAGGAGTCTGTAGATGGCTTTGTGGAGAGTTATACTTTGTTAAATATTTTTGACGTGTTTTGTGTTACTTGACTAAACTCCCATTGAGGGAGAACTATGTATTTAAATTCACCTTGCAATTGAAGCCTGATCTCTTCCTGCTACTTCTTGCTCTGCTCACAGCTTCCAGGCTTCTCCTCACCATCAAAGATGCCTAAGTCAAGAACACTAATGATTTGATGGCTGTTGTAGTTGGAAAGCTTTATAGATAGTTATGTTGCTATTAACTCTAGCTCCTTGTTGCTTTTTTTCCACCTGAAGAACCTGATACTCTTCACTTCCTTTGGTGACAGTGATGCTACTGTCCCATATGCCTCTGTTGTTTAACAGTCTTCCTTCCCGTATCATTTACATATTCCTGGCCATGCACCCATTTTCAGTAGTTCACAGAGTAAATCCATGTTCTGTATCTTTTAGGCAAAGCTGCTTTTGGTCGTATCCAAGCAAACTGCCATTGCAAGCTGCCAGAACTTGGACTACTTTCATTGGGCATGTTTTGTAATGGCATGAGAGTTTTGGCACACTGTGTTGTGGAGGCTGATTTCAGTCAGTGCTGTCTAAACACACTAGATTTCCCATCAATTATACTGCTAAATCTTTGACAGACTCTGCCAATCTTTGGGTAAATACTTCCCAATTCTTCATTTTGTCAGCCAAAGGAGGAGAGAGGAATGAAGACTACTTTGCACAGAATGTTCAATATGGGGAGCATGTTAAAATTTTCCTAGCTGACTTTTTCCACAGTTAAGAAACGTATAGTAGGTTTTGGTTGTGGTACAGTCTCTTCAGATGCTTTGCATCAGAAATGCCTTAGTATTGTGTTTAATTCTAATTTAACTTAGTACATCTGTTGTTTCTTTTTATTTTTAAAAAAGTTATTTATATATATATATTTTTAATGGATGGTGTATTGGGTTCGAATTTTGCTTTTTAACCAAAGAGCTAGTTTTTTTCCTTGCCTTGAATCTTAGAGGTAGTATATTTCTGTCCAAGGCATCTTTGAAGCAGAGTTTCAGTGATACAGTGCAGGAAGTTTCCAGCTTCATGTCCATGACTTCTTTCCCGCTCAGAAAATCTGCTGGATGCTCTGTGGAAGTCAGCATTTAAATGTACATTTATTGCCTCATTGCCTGCACCTTAAACCCAACGTTTTCCTAAATTACTGGACCCTTTGTGCATGTGTTGTGCAATATCACCAGCACCTATTCAGTGTACACAGCCGAGATTTCTGGACATACAGTAGCTTTAGCTGGGCTACCTGATGTCCAGGCATCGTAGCATTCAACGTTGTAGATGTACAGGCAGGCTTCAGTCACCCACACAACTTCTAGGGAGCCTATGCAAAGAGCAAGTCTTATAATGTGCTATTGCCTTATTTCAGTCTCTTCTTTCATTTGTTAAATGGCGTCTTCTTGAATATGTTTTACCTGTACATTAGATGTGTATGTATGTAAATTACATGTATGTGTATTTTTATGAGTGTATTTTGAAAAAGGCATGCACATTTTTATATATATATGCCTACAGGATAATTAAAGTTGTGCTTGAAACTAGGACCTTAGTATTAGCATATCCCTGTACTTATTGCTCTGTATGAATATGTACAAAATTAAATTATATTATTAGGGATGTGATTTTATACAGATGTGATTAACATCTGAACATAGTGGTTGAAACTTTGTTCCTATTAAAATCATTAACTGTCTACCTAGAGGAATGGGATTTCAATAAGCTTAGGTAAGTCATTTGAAGAAACAGGAGAAGTAATTAGGGAAAATAAACCTGATTTATTTTGTTAAGGCTGTTCTATATTCTTAAAATAAATATCTTTTTAAGTCATACTAGTTCATTGCAGTTTTCAGTGCTGCTGCTACTTGCTTTTATGTGAGCACAAGTTAAACATACGTAAACGGATGGTACTGGAGTTCTGTTGGAATGGCTATGCCAACTGGAAAGAGACGGTTTCTTTTTCAGACTTGCCGGAACAGCAATTTTTTCTCTTTTTTGAACTGAAACCTAGACCTAGGTCTAATGAAGTGCAACTTAATGTGGGCTCATGGTTCTGGCTGTCCCTTGGTGTTTTGCAGCTCCCTGTGCCATAGAGACCCAGCTGCAAAAAGTACAGTACTAAATTGCCAGCTTGTGCAAAATGAAAGGTTAAGAAAGTCTTCTTGCCTCTCTCCTAGCTATTCACATCAGCCTTTGAGACCCCCTCGCTGCCATTTTGCTAAGCTGTTGCCTTTCGAGGGTGGCCGAGAGGCCAGGATGGGCAGCCTGCCAGAGGCCTCGCACTGCTGTGGGCTCGTCTCTCTGGGCCATGCTGTCAGGACTCCTGAGTCCCTTCACAGCTCTTGGAAATTGGGGCTGAAGTTTGAGAGTGTGTCCCCCCCTGTAGTAAGTTGTTATTACTTTGTTTTCCACAACTGAGTGGCTTTAGTGTCCGTTTGGGGCAGAGATTTTCAGCATCTCCCCCTCCTGTGTATCCTTTATTTTTAAAGAAATGTTTTCTTTGGGTTACTTCAGGTTAAGGAGTTTGTATTGTGTACAACAGGCACTTATGGTGAGAGAATTCTGTTTTAATCCCTTAACTATCATTGAAAAGGGAAGGAGCATGTTCTTTCAAGTTGATGCAGGGAAGCCTTAGTGGTGGTAGAAGAACATACGGTTTAAAAGTGCCTGAGAAAAGCTGCTGCCTGTATTGCTCTTTCTACCTTTCCTTATTTTGATAGGCTTAGGAGGAGCCTTCACTCTCTCATTGGGCATGGGGATATCATTGTGGCTGCCCTGTGAGGGGCAAGAAAAAGAAGAGAGAGAAAAAAAAGAGGAGAGAGTTGCTAGCGTCCTTTTTGGAGCCTGCTTAATGGCAGAATCCTATGATGTACAAATGGGTTAATTAATGATAGGCACACACAGAGCTGCAGCACTAAAATAGGATTTTCTGCTCTTGATTGTCCACAGTCTTTTTTTTCTTTTTTTTTTTTTCCTAATTAAAGGAAGGATGGCACTTCCCACTTGCTTCCTGAAAGCTTCGATTGTGCTATTAATGCAGCTTCCTAAAGTATGTGTGAAAGCAGCCACAGTCCATAATTTAGCAACACAAATGCACACTTGTGACAATATTGAACACCACCGCAAGTATGATTTGTAATGGTAAAGGGCTAGAGGATGAACCTAAACATGCAACAGTTTCAAATCTAAGTGTCTGAATCAGACTTGTTAGCAGATCCTCCTCATCGTTGGCTGAGTTTTGGGAAGAGAGGTTTTCACAACTAGGACTGAAGGCTGCGGCCCGATTCACTGTTTCATCTGTGTTTGGATACTAAAGGAAACTGATCTTGAATGTGCTCTCAAAATGGAACAGAGTAATTTAAAAGGCTGTTATGTTTACCGCTGACCATCTAACATGAAGCCAGTGATGGCCAGAAATGAGTTCTTATGTCCTGTGTGTTGCTGATCAGCAGAGGAATAAAAGATTAAATGGAAATTACAATCCATCTGGAAAGGATTTGTTATCACCCAGGATGGACTGCAGACTCAGGGGATTTTATTAATTCGATTAATAAAATCTTTTCTCTCTTCCTGCTGAAAAAAATATATTAGTTAAGGTAGCTGAAAAATAAGGTGTTAGTGATGGGATTAGAGAGATTCTTGCATTTTTTCAGTCATATGCTTTGAATTAAACAGCATTTGAGCTTTCTTTTGGGGCACGAGTGCCTTCTACCCCCCGCCCCTGCCTTAGTTGCAGGCTACAGTTGTAGACTTCTTTTCTAATCAGGCCTGGCCTGTGCCTCTAATTTGGATTATATAGAGGCCACATTTTGTTGATTCTATTTCTAGCAGTATATTTGGGTGTTTGCCTCCATGTGCCCTTGTCAGCTGCTTCCTTGAAATTAGAGTCCTGCTCCTCCCAAGGTCTAATCTGTCTCTCTTGTCTGCTAAATGTCTGTTGCTTGGACCTGCCTGGTTGTACTCACATGAATCTTACCAGCAGGATAAAACCCACACACTAGGTTTTCTTAAGCACTCAAAGATCAGTGCTTTCCTTTTAAAAATAAAAGGAATAACTAGCTCCTTATCAGCAGGCACACACCAAACTGTCTGGGAGTTGCATTAAGGAGTAGGTTTTAGGTGAAAGCTTTATTCGTTACATCTGTAATTAAGTGATTTGTTCCAAACACATAAATCTCTCCTCCCTCATTCTTTTCCCACTCATCCTTTCAGCTTCATGTCAGGCACTCCACTCCCTGCTCCCTTTCTAGATCAGGTTTCCTTCATTGCCTTCTTTCTTACACCTTGTGGGGCTTTTTTGATTTTTTTTTTAATGACTTCTTGTGTTCGTCCTAGCAGCCTCCATTTTCTTGGTCTTTTTGCGAAGAAACTGGGTTATCTTTATGCCTTCGCGAAGCATCTTCCTGTCAAGTCAAATCTCCTGATTTTTGTCTGGCTCCTGATCCTAGCACGATTTTGGCTCTGTTCGTTGCTTGTGGGTAAATTAGCTAGTTCTTCCTCCTTCTTGCAGTTCCTTTCCTTTATACATCTCACATCAATCACCTTGTGCCAGCCTCAGAGGCTGTCAAGAGAAATTGGCACTTCCCCTTTCCCCCCCTCCTCCCAGGGATCCCACTTTCGGACTGTTCCATTATCCCTGCCGGAAGGACTCGCAGCTTTTTGTTGTGTGCTTTGTGCTCCGCAGAGCTGGCCCATTCCCTCGCACACCTCATTCTGCCCTTGGTACAGCATCCTGCCCACTTCCTTCCCTGCTAAACGCATTGAGCAGTGCTTAGGTGGTCTTCAGCTTCTCGACTTCTCAGTGCCTCTCACTTTTCATTACTTGGCTCTCTATTTCCTGCTCTACTTGTCCAGTAAATCTTTCCTATGCCCTTACTTCTTATGAATGTTACTCTGATTCAGATATGGTTTGAAAAAATACGTTTAAGCTTCAGGGGGAAATTTGAACCCACCCCCCTAAAGGAGACGACTTTCTTTAAGAGAAGTCTTTGGAGGGGAAAGGGTGGTAGTGCTGGTGGAGAGCTGGGAAGTTAAAACGACTTTGGAAATCTATCCAGCTCTCTGAGATCAGGCACAGTGATGACACTCCTGAAGATCTCTGTTGCCCTTTGGATCATCAAAAATACTTAACTTGCTCTACTTGCCTAGAATTGTGGAAGAGCTCCATCCATTGAAGAGTCCTGGCATTGCTCCCCCTGCCTTTATCCCACCCCTTCTACAAGCCTTAGCCAAGCCTGGGTTACGTTTAGCAGTATTATCCAAACAGGGCTGAGGCTCAGGTAAGCTCTCATGACTTTGTGTATTATTTCTGTACATTGCTGTTTTGAGATGAGAGAAGGAAAAAGGGTTAGGCTCATATCTTAATTCTTGGGCGGTACTGTTAGGATCCTTGGAGATATGCTGCAAGCCCACTATCTTCTAAGACAATGTTAATATGCTTTTTTTCCCCTTTTATCCAGGAATCACTGTAGTAAGCAGTCTCCAGGTCTGGTTGCTTTTTACTTGGTCAGGGGTGCAACCTGTGTTCAGCCAGTGGAATCGGCCTTGACTCTTAAGCAGCCTGATGCTGCTTATCTGCAGTTAATTAGAAATCTGCTCTTATGATCAGGTTTTCCTTTCAGAATGTTAATTAATTTTCCAAACCTCTGTTATTTGGAGGAATGGGACCACAGTGGCAAGATAAGGAAGATCTGGCTTCTTTTCCAGCTCTGTTACACTTCTGGATTCCCATCCTCCTATGTGCCAATCAGCCCTCTGACAGCTGGGGTGGGGACATGAGCCAGCCCTGGGAGAAAATACTCCTGCCTTTCTCCTCTCCATTTGATATTCTGTGTGTGTCCTGCCTTTATTTTGCATTCTCTTGCAATATCTAATTGATTCTTTATGGGGCCTCTGTGCTCCTGTTTCTTTCTGTGTGAAAATGTCAGTGCTGTTTGGCGTTGTTGCTCTGTGGCATGAGTCCTTGGGGTCAGGAGACTGGCTCTGGGTTCGTGTCCTCTCTCACTCCATGCCCAGACTCCTCCAGGGCAGCCTGTGACCCCTTCTGGCCATGCAGCCGAGCTGCTTTGTGGGGTTTGGGGGTTCTTAGAGCCATGACTGGGAGAAGGAAGGGCCGGCAGCCTCTGTAAATTCTGCAGCATGTCATGTTGTTTCTCTCCTTCCACCTGCAAAACAGAGATAACTACTCTTAACCAATCTGTATCAGAACAGTGTTGAGAGATTTAATTAGCTGCTGTCCACAGGGCTTTGAAGGTGTAAAGTATATCTGAAATATTTTTAAAGGTATTACTAAAATGAGGCTTGCTGAGTTCTGCTCTTTTTCTCATAAAATTACCGTACAGATTTCTGCGGTATGTGTGCAGATATGAAATAGTTAAGAGTTCTTGCATGTCCTTAGTAAAAAGACATCCCATTAAAACAACACATCAAAGTGAATTAAGTCCTTTTGAAATAATCTTTCTTACTGTATGTGGTTTAGGACCAGCTGAACCCTCTGAAAAGCCAAAGCAGGGAGTGAGAGAGGGAGAGGGGGAAAGACACTTATTTATGTGAAGTCTGTCCCTCTGTTCGACTTTGTACAGCCAGAAACTGAAAGAAAAGCTTCCCTAGTGTGTCCAAGTTTCTGGTGAATGGCTCCTTTGGGTGCGGAAGTGAGTGCTGCGGATCCTTTCAGCCGAAAGGAACAGTTAATGAGTGTTCCTCTGTTCTGCTCTGCTGGAATGAGACACATCCCTCTTTCTAGGTCACTAAGTTAATCAAGTCAAGGATTTCTGTCCATTGTCCTTCTTATCAGTCACAGCTGCATTTGCATTAGGAAGCTTTCTGTTTCCTTAAGCCTCATTCATGTACTGATTAAATCCCTTTCCAAGTCTGCAGAAGCAAATGTCTAATGTATTATATAGCCATCTTGCGACTCAACTAAAAACAACATACAGTAGAATATGTTTAAAAGCAGATGAAAGGGAAAAAATCATTGCTTTGATTTATCTGATCCTCACTGATAAAATGTAGGGGCAAATCAGGTGGAATCTTAAGTTTCTGATGTGTGATTTGTAACTCGACGCTGGGTAGCATCAGTATCAGTGTGTACCTGAACAACCTGAGGTGGGAAGTGAAATTACTGCTCTTCAGTGTCTGAGTAAAACAGGTTTTCCTGAAGGTGCCTTACGGAGGACCTCCCACCATAAGTAATTCCCTAAATCTTCCACTTTTTCATCCTTCCTCAACCTGGTTCATATCCTTTGTAGCGTAGGAAGGATTTGGTTTTTGCTCCCTTTTTCTTTCACCGCTCTCAGACAAGTAGTCAGTTCCCTCAACCTGCAGCACTCAAGTGCTGCATCCTGGTTGTGGAGCCTCCCGCAAAAAGCAGCCAAATGAAGGTCAGCAATGCCAACAGGCAGTGGCAGGAGCAGGGTGAACCTCAGAAGCGGCTCTCGCAGTGCCAACACAAGCAAGGTCTGAACGGCAGTGGTTGTCCCAGTCACTGCTGGATGCCCTGGTACTTCTGCAGCTGGGGAGGGCAGGGTCATCTTGAGGAGGAAAAAATCACCCCATAAAACTTCTCATTTCAAAAAGGAGGTGGTATTATTACAAACTGCTCATCTTAAAAGGCGTTACAATGCAGTTGGACCAACCTGAAATGTTTTTCCCTTCTCATGAGACTGCTTCGTGCAGAAGGCTTGGGTTGTCTTTTGCCGAGTAGCTCCTCCTAGGCTGCAATCTGTGTCCATGGGCATTTTTTTTTTTTTGTATTTTAATGCACACAGATCTACTCAGCCAGTCCTCCAAATACTGTAAGTGTCCAGAATTAGGGACACTGGCTTTGGCTGGCCAGTGAGATACTGAAGTTCAGTGCCTCTGCAATAACTCTGAAAAATATATATACAGGTATTCTGAGAGACAATATGATAATCTTAGGTCAATTTGAGGTAACTTGTAAGCTGATGAAAGAGGGCTGCATTACTTGGCATTTGCTGAAAGCATGCTCAGCTGCTAGAGAGCAACTATGTACTAAGTTAAAACATGCGAAGAAAAAAGAAGCAACTCTTGGAGTTACATGGAGTCCAATTATTCTGTACTTCAGGAAGTTCAGCCATTGTAGTGACAATGTAAACAATTCTGAATCAACACAAGATCAAACATTTATAAGTTGTCCAGAAAACGGATTTTTCATTGAAAGAAATTATTCTCTTGCATCAGAATTTTTTGCTTTTCAAAGCTTTGTAATCAATTTTAGCAAGAGCGCATAAAATAGATTTTAAACTGGAAAGCTTTTTTCTAAATGATAATGCGAATCAACATGTTGCCGCACAACATTTTTATTTGATAGTTCATCATTTTCCAAGGGAAAACAGTCCCTCAAAAATATTTGTCTGTGAGAACTATTCGGATTCAACTGTGTTGTTAAGAAACACCACGGTTGTTGTTCCTGTGAACACGTGCGAGCGCCTGAAGAAACACAGAGACTGGAGCAGTGCAGGGTTTTGAGGTAGTAGCTCTCCATTCCTCATGGATCAGTAGTAGCACCATGGGCTCTTTATTGACTGAGACCTGCTAAGGAACAGGCTCACTAAATATGCAAGATTAAAAATATCTCAAAGCTCCAGCATACTTGGAGCCAATGACAGATGAGCTACAGATTGAGTGGTTTAATTATTCTTACCATTTGTCCACGTTAACCTGCTCTTTGATTAAACAGATGAGTTGACAAGACAAATGTTTCTTACAGCCCTCTGAAGTGTGGTACAGAATGATGAACCTTTGCCTGCTTAAGTTTTCATTCCTGCTTTCTCTCCCACCCACAGCCAAGTGGATTTAGGGACCTAAACATATTTTGAAGCAATATCTCTTGTGCAGGAAAGCGTAGCAGCTGTAACTGAAAGACCGAGAGAATGGAGATTCTTAGTAGCTTTTGCAGAAGACCACTGTAATTTTTCAATTGGTGAAGTAGTTACAGACTTTTTGGCTTCTTGTTTAACATCAAAAGCCAAAAAAAAAAAAAAAATCAAGCAAAGGGCTTGACAAATACAAGTGCTCAGTCTGTATGTTGTTAATGATGTTCGGCTGCATCTGAACAAAGATGTCTGATTCCCTTTGCGTTGCTGTAATCAGGATTTGCCTGAAATGGAGGGCAATACGGGAAAAGGCAGACAGTGTGAGAGAGGATTTGGAATGGATGGTGAGGGAGACTCCAGCTTTGTGCACTTGTAATTATGTTGGGAAGTAATGCAGGGGGATAGTCTTAAGAGCAGATGTTTAAGGGTATATTGGCACCAGAGGAATCAAAGGCTGAATGGGATTTTCCTGACATGAAGGGAAAGCCTTTGAAAACAACACTGGACACCAATCTGCAGGCCTGTCTGCATTGGACCATTTTGCCAGCACGGTTGGGTAACAGCATTGGAAGTTGTGCCATGCCACTAGGACTCATAATTTGAGCACAGACCTATTAACACATAATTTGTTTTGCCAGTGTAGCTTGCTCTACAGAGAGGATGAGGAAGGCTCTGCCAGCAAAAGCCCTCTCATCAGCCTCATTTACTTCATGGTGTTGTTGAGTTGGTTTAGTTTGGATATGGCTATACCAAAAAGAGGTTTTTATGAAGCAAGCATTATTTTTATTAAATGCAAGTACTAAATGGGATTCATCATCATTTTGTGATACTTTTAACAGAGATATTTAAAGCAGTTTGCTGGCTTTGCTCCATGTGTAGACCTTGGAGAGAAGACGGCTCCTCCAGACAAGGTCCTCTCTCTCAGATGGAACAAGCATCCTGGCTGGTTTCCTAATTTCAGAGCATCATTCTGAGCATCAAGGCTGTTGCAGAGTCTGCAGACTAGACTGTGAGTTTACCAGGTCAGGGGTTGTGTTTCAAAACCAAAGGGGGGCTTTGGTCCTCCAGTGGGGGTCCCTCATTGGACTGATGTAGTAAAAATAATAGTCCTTGTTGGAAACAGGTATTGAGAAATCTGGTCAGATTTGATAAGTGTACAGCTATAATAAAATAACATAGTGATGTCAGACCACCAGTGCTGCTGAGCAACTGTGCCATATGGACCATTATTTACTCTTACCTCCTAAAATTTATAGGTAAGGTTTCTCCAAACAGGAGCAAAGAGCTTTCATTTTGCTGTGTTTGTCTGCTATCTCCCTTGATGTAACAAGTTCCAGGTGAACAGGCAAAGTGACTTTCGCTCCCAAGTTTCTTTTAGATGCAACCGGCTTTTAACACTTACATCATCATAAGAAATTGCTGATCGTTTATCACATCCAAAAGTGTCCCTCTGAAAAGGGAATAAAAACCTAAAGCAGCCTATGACCCAGTTTCTTAGCACTGGGCATACCGGTACTCCTTAGCACAGAGGTAATCGTAGGGGCAAAACCATGGTGGGTTTGACTCACTGCAGTGTTCCTGCACTTGGAAGACTGGAATAACTGCTGAAATTGATACTGCTATTCCAGTGTACAAACAGAGCCTTGCCAGGATGAATTTCTTTCCTTGGAAAAAAAATGGGCATGGATTTACTCCCCCTAGTTAGTAGTCCTCTTAATTTTACCTGTGTGAGTAACTGTTCTTGGCAGGGCTGTAATAGGATCTACATTTGTGGCCTGGAGAAATTTATTACGCTTTTTCTGTAGAGTTATCTGCCTTTTTTTTTTCCTCTTCTCCTATTTCCAGTGAAAACTGCCTTGTTTGTCACAGGTCATCCCACATCACTGCAGCTTACCAGGAAAGTGGCAATAATTCAGCTACCTGGGTGTGGCTGTTGGGCTTTTCTCTCCCTGTTGTTTTGTGGTGTGACTGATAGTACTTTGCTTTGTTTGACAGCAGCAGTTAAGAGGGCAAGGGGAGTAAAGCTACAGTTGCATGAGCTGTAAATGTACCTTGGCTCTTTAGGTGTTAATACCATTCCAGGAGTGGCGTGAGAGTGCTTCAAAGTGGAGCAAAGGCCAAGCAGGAAGAAAGGAGGAGCAGGGAAAGCAGAAGACAGCAAGGTCAGAATGCCAGTAGCTGCCCCTGGCAGCTTTTGGCAGCCTCATCAAAAGTGAGGGACTGAACAGATCTTGAAAATTCTATCCCTAGGTGATAGAAGATGCTGAAACTTGCTGGAGCAACAGCAAGGTGGTTGCTTACTTGTCACTTCATTCATTTTTGCTTATGAAGCTAAGACATCTATTGTCTCCTACAGAAATGAGAGTTACTCATGTGCTATAGTGGAGCCATGGGCATCTCTGAGATGTTTTTCCAAAGCCATTACAAGCACTTTGCAAATATGTATGTTCAAGAAGAGAAAGGCATGAGGCTGGATGTGATTTGTTAAAGACACAAAAGAAGAGTTTCAAGATGTGATTCTCTGCGTCACAGAGTTGAGAACAGATCTCACTGAAGTTAATGCGAGTTACTCATATAGATACATACATATACTCATAATGCAGGTTCAAAGAGGAATGAGACCCAGGGTTCTGTTTTGGTAAGCACATCAGGTCCTGTAACGTGCAGTACCTTGGTGGTGTATCCATGGTCCAGCTGAGTTAGAAATGGCCTGTGTAAGCCCCAAGAGCCCCTCCACCGAGCTCTCTGTGCACCAGGTGGGACATGTGAGAGCTGCAGTTCTGGGTGCTTGAGTGGAAGGGGAGGGAAAGAAGAATGGTAACATTCTGAGGTGAAAAGGGTGGCCCTAGAGCATTTTAGCCCACTTCTGTGTTTTCTTTTTCATCTCTAGCATCATTTGGAGGTAACTAAATCTGTAGTTTTTAATTTGTGTTATTTACTCCTGCTTGGAGACATGTGTTGGTGTTTTAGCGTGCCTTATTCAGGTTTATCATAAGGCAGTTAGGAGCAGGTAGAAACTAAACTGATTCCGTCACTCCTAACCAGGGGCTTGTATCAGCTTAACTAAATTAGTCTAATTAAATCAAACAGTACTGCAGTTCCTCAGTCTCCCAAAGAGGTGCCTGTGTTTGCACATACGTGTGTGCAGAAGGTGCGTGTGTGCTGTGTCTGCCACCACGTGCAAGCGAGCGACTTTCTAAATAGCAGCCTTCATGTCTGCTTGGGCCTCTGTAGGTTGGCAATTACTCTGATACCACGTCTAATGGAGAGATGTAAATCCCCCTATAAATTCAGCTCGTTGCTTTGGTGGCTTTGCTGACAGACTAGTAAACAATTTCTATGCAGGGTGCGATTTTCTAGTTTAGGAACGGAGCCACTTAGATTAGAACTCAGCATTTTAGTGAGAAATGTCTAAAACGTTTACATAACCTATTTACATATGAATACAAACATTACAGGCTTTATATTAACAGCCCTTCTTGTTGCTCATTACTATGCATAGAAAAAGACATCAGCATTTCTAGTAGCATCTACAAAATTATAAATATGTGATAGAGTAATTACTGATTTGGAAATCCAAATTATGTAAAAATGATTGTAGCATCTGTGTCTCCAAAACCCTCTCCATTTGTCAATTCTAATCTTTTATTGCTTAGGCAATAAACATGAGTCTGATGTCTGTTTACACAGTTCTTTATTAATTCCTACCCCCCCTCCTTGAAATTTAAGAAGAAATTGGAGGAAGGAGGTTTGATATCAAGGTTATCTGAAATTGGTTCCCAGCTGTTTCTCTCACCTTTCCTTTACCCCACACACTCAAAAATATGGGAATTTATGGTAGTTCTTGCAGGTTTATCTGAAGCAACCAGGAGTTGCCAGGAAGATTTTGCTGGAGCTGATGAGATTTTGCCCTCATGGTAAAAACTGCCAAGGAAGTTCCTTCCAAGAAACAGAGGAATCAGTTCGCGGCTGATCCTTTACTCTTTTCACTTCAGACTAGTGTGAGTCAAATGGTTGTGAAGCTCCTGTAAGCCAGGGAAGCACTGAGTGTGCTCCATGGCATGAGAGAATGAAACTCAACCCGTACTGTGGTGACTGGTGCAAAGTAGCAATGAGGGACAGGTTCTGATGTCCTTCATTGCAATAGTGTTTCACTTCCAGAGGAGACCCTGTAGATTTCAGCAGTCTTGGGTAGCAGGCTTCATACATCAGTAAATACTAATAAAAGTAATTTTGAAATTTTTTTAATCTGTGACTCTCAAAAAACTTTGCAGGAAGGTCAGTATAATGCAGAAGAGCAGAGAAGCCCTCCCATAAGGTTGCTCTGCCTTGCAGCAGAAATCACAGTGAAGGCTCCTTTGCTGCTCCCTCTCTGGTCTTCTGGCCACTAGAAGACACCACCCAAGGGAATTTATTCACGGCCTACTCAACTGTAGTTATTTGTAGCAGCTTGTGCTTCCAAGTCCTGGACCAAAATTTCGGTGGGGGAAAGTCAATGGGAGATTTGCCTGGAAATAATGTGCTCACTGGATACAGCAGGTGCTGATGTCACGAGTGCTCTGATAAGCTGAGCGAGGACTGACAGTGTCACACTGGCCTTTAAGAAGGTCTTTGAGAATGAGTCCATATTTTCCACCTTGCCTGGTGATGGGGAGTAAATGCTGCTTCTGAAGTGGTATGTTTTCTCTGGCACACATCCCCTGGTTGTAGCTGAGCTATCTGTGATTCCCCCTTGGCTTTAGTTATGGTGTCGCCTCTAGTTTTTGTCTCTCTTTACGCCTTCTGCTTACACCACATGGGGACTTCAAGGCCTGTATAGGCCTAGTAACAGTTCTGTGAGATGAAATGCGGCTGTATAGATAAAGCATTCGTCACACCTGCAAGGGAGGTCTGAATAAAATCCCATACAGTTTTACTGCATGTGCAATGAAAGATCAGAAATGACAAATGGGTTGACAAATGGTGTGCAGTGCATAAATAGCATTATTTATTTACTCAGCTGTGTTGAAGTGAGGGCGATGAGCCTCACTGGCTTTTCGAGGGAGTTGTCAGAGTATTTGGAAAGGCAGAGGCTGCAGGACTAAGCCTGACTCCCTGGCACTAGCAGCTGTTAGCTGGAAAACTGAAATGTTTCTTTCCTAGTCTGTGTGGTTGCAGGGAGTGACAGATAGGATGAGGCTGGTTGGGACGGAGGGAATTTCCTAGTTGGGCAATATTGTAGGGTTTGCCTGTCAATCTGTTCTCACTAAACCGTTTCTCAGCGCTGTCCATAGGTCTGTACGGGCTAATTCAGTATACTGAGGGGCACTGGCTGTACACACTGCATCAAAAAACCTGGGGTGAGATGAATGCTGTTAAAAGCGCTGATGGCATAAGCAAAAGCCTCATCTTCTCAATATTTGAAAAATAATTGACTTTCCCATAGATGCACTGAGAAAAAGAAGGAAGAATGTGGATGCCACCTGTGACTTAACAAGCTATCTTGTTTAGACTAACAAAGAAAATAAAATGCTGTCAGTCACCTATTATTTTTACTGCCTCCAGGGTTAGCAGTAGTGAGCATATGAAAAGTTTCTTTAACCCCAAAGCTGAGTTCAGATGTCCTCACCCCTGACTGCTTACTCTCCAGCATCTGAGATACCATTCGGCAGTGCTCCTCATTGCAGCCAGGCTGCAAAATGAACCACCAAAGTATTGCAGGATTTCAGGTTTTAATGGCATTACATGAAACTGCATGTGTACATTTTCCATTGCTGCTCTTGCCTGTATCTTAATTAGTCAAATAGTCACCAAGTCAGATAGCAGCAGAACCTGCCTGATACCTTTACTCTAGCAGTCCAACACACACTAGAAGGACGGGATGCCATTTTCAGCCCCTACCAAAATGCTTCCTCAAATACTCATTAAAAGCGTAGCCCATTGCAAAGGCTGGACTTTACCACCATAAGGGCATTCTGCTAGAGGATGGAAACAGAAGGGTTTATGGCCATCTGTGGAATTAAATCCAGCTCTTTCAGATCCTGACCAAAATCTATGGAGCTGAACTACTGCAGAGAGCAGGAACACAGTAGGTGCAAAGGAAGAGGCATCATCAGACCAGTATGCTTGGAACTAGTGGTCCTGGTGGGGGGCAGGACTTCAGAGCTTTTTGTGATTTTTAAGCCTGGGAGGTGAGACAGCATTTTTAACAGTTAATTTCTGTGAGTTCTTGAGCTGATGCAAGAGCCTCTGTGTCATGAGGCTGGGGGAATTGCTCCTTGGTGGCCCCAGGGGAACATGGCTGCCACCTCTGCACCCATGTGTTTGTCTCCAGAAGAGAATTGGGAGTTCTGTAAATATAAATGTCAACAGGACACATCTGGAACAGGATGTGGCAAAAAGTTCAGTAACAGCTTCTCAAGCATCTAGCACAGAGTTCAGTAGGACCAAAAGCCAGTTGGCAAGTTACCCCTTGTCTGGGAAGCAGTGGAGGGGCTGGCCTGTGTTCAGAAGTTGTTTTCTGGCCATGGTGCGACTGCTGAGAAGAGCTGCCCAGCCACAGCCTCTGCTTGGCAAGGGATGCGTTCTGGGTTTTCTCCCTCATGTAGAAGACATTTCCTCACCAAAGCTTCTAGGGTTTGTCTAAGCATCCATGCTTAGTTTAATGAAAGTCCGGCTGGTCTGAGCAGCTGGTGGGACTTTTTGTCCAGCTGTTTGGAGTCTATACTCTTGCTTTCATTACTTGTACAAGGCTGGGGACAGATTTTCTCCCCAAAACTGGATCCTTTTCTAAGTCAGATCAGGGAAGCTGAGAAGAGAAGGGCAAGACAAGCATTTTGGCAAGGAAGGTGGTGAGGACGTAGCTGCATGGCTGATAATCCTGTAAAGAAGTTGGGCACAGTTACAATGCATGAGTGTAGCTGATGTAGGCCACATGTATGGAGTGGTCCTTTTTATTAACAGTGTTTTAAAATCTTAGTATTCAAGGGAGGCTTTGAGTGGACGGTTTGGGGGGTCTTTTTGGTGACATGAATCATTGAAACTCATTGTGTATTTTCTTGATACGGGTATATCCTTGATTGTACACTCCTGCTACCCAGCTCAGACCCTGTTAATAGACAGTGGTGCCTGTAAATGACTGTTCACCCACTGAATTCACTGGGGTATGGATCAGGCCCATGGGGAAGAGCAACTATATGGCCAGCAGTATGTTTGGTTTGTTTTTTTTTTTCCAGAAACAGGTTGCTTTTTTGCTTCTTGCATTGAAGTGAATCATTGATGCCTGCCTTCTGGCAGGGCTAGAGTATTCATGACCTAGCCCATGATGTGGTTGGGAGTAGACCACACAGTAGGTTTCATAAGATAACAGGGCAGATCAGAGACTGCGGTCTCTCTCCACCTTGGTGGTAGCTTGCAGAGTGAGCTAGCCCACCTGGAGGAGCATTAATGCATAAAAATATCCAGTATCTTTTATCCCTCAAAAGCAACAAGGAGGGATGTGCTAGTGGGAGCCTCTTGGGAAACCCTGCTGCCAAATTTGAAAGCTTCACATGGCTGTAGCAATGCAGCTCCTTGTCATAAAATGGAGGATTTTATTTGCTTTTATTAAGTAAGAGAAGCTTAATTAAGTTTCTCCTGAATGTAATAAAGCAATACAGCTGAATGTAGGTCAGTCCCAAGTAATTGTTTCACTGCTTTAGCAGCTGTTTAACTAATGCTCAAGTGTTAAATAAGAATGCTGAATTTTTTTTTTTTTCTTCTTTTTTAAAGGGGCTAAGTGGTCTCTTTCTCAGGGGTCTGTGGGGTTAGCCTTAGCGTTTCAGCCTAATTAATCAATGGCAAGGCCTTCTGAGTGCTGGCTGTGGAATGCTCTTTAATTGCTCACTTGTGCAGTCATTTGTTTTGTTTAACCTGCGATGGATTAAACTCTGTTCCAAAGGTCCTTGCTTCTGTTGTAGAGCAGCTCCAGCTATGCAGAGCAGGCTCTCTGGTTCCTGACCCCCTGGGGCCCTGGCAGGGAGAAAGGGAAGGGTGACTGTTCTCGCTCCCACCCGCCACACCACCTGGACCTGCTGCTGTTCTTGCAGGTTTCCCCCATCGCCCTCAGCGAGCTTCCCAGCGCTGTGCTCTTGGTAGGGGAATGGCATTAGCTGTTAATATAACCCAAGAATTCTCCAGCTATCTCCTTTGCTTTCTTTCATTAAATGTGAAACTTTAGAGACAGAAACTTAATGATTTTCTGTGCATGTGCGTGTTTTGTAATACTGTATGCTCCACTGGGACCCCTCTGGCATCCCACGCCTCAAACAGCTGTCAGGCAGCTTAGATTCTGTTCCAAATTGCCAATCCCCAAAAATATTTCCTCCTCTTCTCAAGTATGGAATTTCGCCCCTGAGTCAGAGGGTCTGCACAAAGCAATGGCAGGATTCAGTGACAAAGTTAAAGCTGCCAAAACATTCGGGCCAGAAATAAGATCTTTTAAACCAGTTGCAGGGGGAACCAGGACTGTGAATTTCCAGGCTACAGCATGACTCTGGTGAATTGTTTTAAGACAGTGTGTTTCTTGTAATGCTTGCCATTAACATTCAGAAGAAAGCTAGATGATTTTAAGATGTTTCAAAAAGGGATGTTAAAATTTATCTTCCTTTTTATTAGATCTACTGCACCAAGGCATGCAGTGACTTTAGAAATGTAAGTAATGAAAGGCAGAGAACAAATGTGAACTATAGAAATGATTTATGGAGACATCTGATGAATTTATCCTGCATCTTTACCCTTTCATCCATCTCCCTGGACCTCAGCTAGTATATCTGAACAGCATAAGTCACATATTTTAAAGTTGACTAGCACGAGACATGTTCCATGCTCTGGAATGTGGATTTTGCAGTTTCTGCCCCACTTCAGGCTCCCGTGCAATCCCAGGCAGGCAGATATTTTCCTGCAGGATTTCCAAAGTGGTTAGGCACTCCGTGACACAGCCTGCTGCCTGAAAAATGCTTAATAGCTGGCAGCTTCACTGCTCTTCATGAGAACCAAGGAGTCCCAGGCCATACTCCAACAGCTGGGCCTTTTTGTAGTTCCTCCAAGAAGAGCCAAGCTCTTTGGAAAAATTAGCTCTGGTGGGAGCCTTCCTAGAATAATTGGTCTTTGAGCTAGTGGGCATACATAGCTGAAAACTGAGGGAGAGAAGGAGAGAGAGATATGCTGAAAAACTGCTCCAGGAAGGAGAAGTGAGGAGGTAATAGGGTGATGGGAGGGCAGGCACGTATGATCCCTGACTTCCCCCAGCTTAGTGCTGAGCACAGCGTGAGAAAGTCTCACTGGAGCTGCTGGCCAGATGTTCTCAAAAATGCATCCCTTCATCCTCCATCCCCTCCCATGTTGCTGCATGCAGCCACAGAAATTGCAGTGCTGTGTTTAGACGTTTTGAGGAGCCTCATGATGGAAGTTTAAAGTAATATATCGAAGATTAGGCTTTTGCCTTTTTTTTTTTTTTTCCCCTTTTTTTATTGTTTCTTACTGTTTGCTTCCATTTAAGCTTTAGCTAGGCAACGCTGGGCTGGGAAGTGTATGAAGGTTTTGTGATGCTGTGCTTTCTCTTGAGCTCAGAATCAAAGTGCAGGCTGCCTTTATTCAAGCTTTGGGCTGAAGATCAAAGAGGCTGAGTTGGCTACGTTGGAATAAAAAAATAATCCCTTTTGAATATCAAAAACCTATTCCATTCATTTCAGGATTGTTTTTTTGAGAAAGTTTTGTTTGTTTCTGATTGTTATTTGTAGTGCTTTAATGTCTGAGACACAGACAGAGGCCAAGACTCCTTTGCAGAAGGTGCTACACCGTTAATATATCCTGTATTAGTAGCATATGACCCTGGCAGACTGTTTGATTTACTCACTAATATTATCTTTCTGTCTGAACTCATTTAGCCGTGATGCTAAAGGCATAACCTGTCACATGTTCATCTTGCGTCTTACTTGGTTGGGAGGCTTGTGGGACCCCACAAGAGGCTGAGGAGAGATTGCTTCCTTAACTAAAATCTATGGCCCTTTATTTAAAAATCACCTCAATATCATGCCATTGGCAAGAGTGATGAAGAGAGAGGTTGCTCTGGGTTTTAGAAACAATGCTGCATAGATGCCTTCGGTTCACTCCTGAGTTCATCGGGGAGTTGCCCAGCGTTGACCTCCTGTGCTGTTTAGACGTGTTCATTTTTGTTTCATTCAGTCATTCAATTATTATGTCAAATTTGAGATGGAGTGCGGTACAAGTTATTTTGGCCCAAAACCTTTCTTTAACCCTATTCGCAGAGGTGAAAGGCTAATACATTAAACCTACCAGCCTGTGAATAAATATTACTTTAGCCCATTTAAAGACAATATTCTCTAATCTCAGTTTTTTCCTTTTGCAGAAATCGGTCCGTAGCTGGGATGGGGACGTTGGGCGGTGAGAGTAAATGGCAACATTGTCATTATTACAGGCTGCACAATTCCTTGTACTTCAAGAAAACATGACAGTTAGTGAAAGGGGATGCAGTGGAAGTAATACTGGATTTTCCCTTAACAAAAGGACGTGTCTTTTTTATTATTTTTTGTTAATATTTTTCAAGGGTTTCTAAATGTTTGCATTCAGGTTTGATTTTCGCTCATCTAGTGCTGAGCGACAGGTTTGTACCTCAGCATTGACTCCCTGTGCTCTGGACTTGGCGTATAGGTAGGTAGTGGTACACCAAGAGTCTGAACGGGCTTCAGAGCTGCTATACAGAAAATAATCCTTTGCAACTTGCTCTTGCTATCCCAGCTCTGAATAGCTGCGCTAAGAAGAAGAAAAAAATGGGGCTTTAACTTGCATTGACTTGTGTTAAAATGGCAATGAAGACAAAGTAATGTGGAATGCCAGCTGAAATTCAGCCCAGACCTCCTCCAGTCTTTAATTTGACCTCCTAACCCACATTAAATGCTGGGTTGTTTTCTGTTCACAATTATTTTAACTGGTGTTAACTCTGGCTAAACCAATGAGCCTTTTATTGGTTGGTTTGTTTTAGGTGTTTACTCTCCTCTCCAGATATCCTGGCAGTGTTTTGTAAATGGGTTTTTATTAGGGTGCTACAGAATTTTATGGAGTTGGAAGAAGCAGAGTTCCTGTAAAAGGACAGATGTAGTTCTTTATAAGATGAGTTTTACAGCCTTAAGGCCTGCCTGGTTTGGTTTTCAGCCCTATAGACCAGCATCCAATAAGAGACGTTAGCCTGCATTGCAAAGCTGGCCTTGTGTGCGTCCTCAGCTCCTCGCAGGTAGAGCAACACCGTGACTGCTCTAGACATGCTCAGTGCAGATCCGTTTTTCATGCTGACCCAAGCCTTTTGTCCAAATATACGCAATGCCTTGGACAGATTGTCCTTTTGTCATTCTCGTGCTAACAATGAGTGTTTCTTCCACCAGGCTTATGTTCAGGTTCCTTGTTGCCGCAGAGACGCTGTGGCCGGGCACATTAGCACAAAGCACTTGGCAGGTTTTCCTGTTGGGGAATGTGTTCCTTGCCTTTGGGGATTTCATTTCCCCTCCTCACTGTGTTAATTGCAAAGAGATGGGAAAGAAATCCAAGGAAACTATAAAATGTAAGAGATACTACATGACAAAGCAAAAAGGAAAGGCTTTCATTGCTTGGCGGGGGGACTGTCCTTTGGAGGATGATGACAAGCCAGGGCATCCCTGCTGGTGGGTCCTGCCCCAGACTTCAGATTCCCAAGCTGGGGAGTCCCTGGCAGCGGAACAGATGCACCATGTGCAGGGGTGACCCAGATTGCCATTAAATCTGTTAAATCTTGTCAATTTGCCGTTAAATGCTTCTTGTTAAATTTTAAGGGCCTTATCAAGGAGCTGAAACAGCTTAATTACTTCTTCTTTTTTCCTACATAAAACTGGCATTTAAATTGTTTCCAGGACCTGGTTTCCATCTTGGTCCCAGACTCTCCATAAAGTATCAAGGTAGTCCCCTCAGTGACCTTTACAGCTTGGATTTGGTTTGGCTCTGCAGGGTTTTTCTGCTGTTTAGCTGGCTGAGGTTTTGAGGTGGTTTTGATGGTTTGTTTTTCCTCAGTTTTGCTTTGCTCAGTATAAAATAATAATCAAAAGAACTAAATGGATTAAGGCTACAGAAAGAGGACTTTTTTTTTTTTCCCCATTTAACATTGTAAGATTTTACAATAACCACAGCAGTTTAAATGTATCTTGTTGGCATATCTCCACAGAGGTGCTGGGTGAGGCTGCAATTAGAGTACACGGCCTCTCCTCGTGTTAGTTTGATCACATAAGAAGCAGCCTATCTGGCAGCTCTAGCACCTGGATAGATAATTAAAACCCGTCAATAAAACAACAAAATGCAGTGCGTCGTGGGATTCATCTGCGCTAGCATTAAACACCGCAGATAATTATATCACAGCAGAGGTTGGAAAGCCAGCTTCTCCATGCTCTGAAAGATCAATAAAAGGCCCATTCATAATGAAGAAAACGTTAGAGAAACTGGATTTTCATCTCCCTGTCATTAGATCCTTTGCTTTTAAGGTTTTGCAGAGGCAGAAAAAGATTCTGTTGAGGAATTCTTTGTTTCTGGAAGCTAAACAAGTGGGGGATTTAGTTTTCCTTTTGTGCAACGCATTATTGAAAGCAAATGTGCTGAACCAAAGGCTTTTCTCAGGCCTGCAGTTCTCCCTTCTCCACCCTCCACTGCCTCCCTTCTCTGTTTGTTTTTTTTTTCTTTTTTTCTTTTTCCCCTTCTTTGAAAGCCATCACATTAGCTCCACTTATGAGTGAAATTTCTCTTTGCTTCCTGTTTACCGTCTCCAGGGCTTTTTTTTTTTTTCTCTTGGCCCTTCCTAAAGGCTTGATTTGGAAATATCACATATTGACAGGGGAGAACACACTCCCGGCTGACTTATTTTCTGCGACAGCCTCTTTCTTAAAGCAGTCATCCAGAGAGGAGATTTTTGTATTCCAGAGGAGGAAAAGGATGTCTTGCAGCATTGCCATGAAGGATAATGAATTAAGACTGTCTCTTACTGTAAAACCATTAAAAAAGTATAATAGACTTGGAGAAAGAGGTCGTTGTCTTTACAGAGAAGAAGTGAAGTCTCTGTAGAGTAGGTGTTTCATTTGAGGGGGAGAGGGAAGGAGTATCTTTTTTTTTGGTGACCAGTGCTCAGGGACTCAGGTGAATTGGTTTGGTTGGCAAACATGGACCTTAAGAATCCCTTGTTATAAGTAGGCAGGGGATAGCACCAGCTACAAGCAGGGTTTTGTTAGCAAGCAACAAGGGGAGGATATGGCAGCCTTCCGTACAAATCCAAGTTCATGGTCATGTAGCCTGAAATTTTCCAATCTTCAGGGTGTTTAAGAGCCTAGCTCAGGACTCTGATGGTCTGATTGCAGACTCAGATGGAGTGGGTGACTTCATTTGTAGTGATTTCCAGTACGCCCTATTCACAGGAGCTCCAAGCCATAGTGTCACAGGAAGCATCGCTCCACCTAAGAAAGGCTTCTTTAGAGAATAAAGACCAGGAGGAAGAGGGTGTGTTGGGAATGAAATGAATGAATGAGTCTCTAGGCTTGTTGTGGACCTGTGCACAGATTTCTGGTTGCTCTTCTCCTGGCTTTCCTAGCACGATGGTCGCCTGCCCTGTGGTTTTGGCATCTGTTTTTCTTGTCTGAATGCAAATGGCCCCCACCTAGATGGGGAGCTAGAGGATTTACTGGTATTGCACCTGCAATGATTAATACAAAATAGCTTTTGTTTGGAATTGACCTTTTATTTTGTGCTGCCTTTGCATTTTTATTCTGGCAAAAGTATCACCCCAGACATGTCTAGCTTGATGCTGTTGACATGTCTGTGCTATTAAAGTTTCTGGAAAGGCCTAAAATAAACATAACCTTCCAAAGTATTATTTTTTTCCTTTTTTTCTCTTTTGGTAAATATATAAACAATGTCAGCATTGGAAAAAATAAAAGATGTCAGAGCAGGAATAAGCAGCTCTTTATGTCTTATAGTATTTCTGCCTCACTATCACAAGATGACCTTGTTACTTAAAAATCATAAAAGTGTTGCCAGGGAGAAGGAATGGAAGTTTGCTGAAGGGTAATGAAGATTTGGTGAGTTTGGTTGTTTTTGTTTTTATTTTGAGTCTGAACCGAGAGTCGCAAGCAGAGTTGAGCCCTGCAGCTGGTTCTGAACTCAAATGCTTCCTTTGGTCCCACTGCTAGAAATGCAAAACAAATGCCACATGAATTATTGTCACTGTTTCACATTAAAACTCTGGAAAGTCACTTTCCACTGGAAGTGGGAGAAGTTCTGCAGAAATAATCCATGTTTCTGTTCCAGTGTATGTATCCATTGCTGGATTGACACCTCTCTTTTAGGATAAATATTTTTCCACATCCAAAAGACAAAACAGGTACCTTAATAAGTAAGAAAAAATGTGGCTGAAAAGAAGGCATAAAAACCACTTTTTTTTTCTTTTTTTTTCCTTGTGACTGGGACAATTTCCATGTTTCCCAGGAGGTAAT
>JAVSBS010003691.1:0-19639 GCA_033124195.1 Coracias cyanogaster | reverse complement strand
TTGAGCAACCTGGTCTAGTGGGAGGTGTCCCTGCCATGGCAGGGGGTTGGAACGAGATGATCTTTGAGGTCCCTTCCGCCCCCAATGATTCTATGATTCATCTACCACATGGTTCATTACGCTTCAAAAAGGAGGTTGGTCTCTTGTCTCAAGGATGCCCAGTGACGTGGGGCTGATGACTGCTGACACGTTAGGAATTTCCTCTGCTAATTATCAACTGTCTTTTCTGTAACAGATACCAATATTCAGTAGCAATCAGATTCTCTCTGTTAGAAGGGGTCCAGGGTAGATTGAGACCCTCAGCGCCATTGTATGACCACATAACAGTATCTATTGAAACATAGTAAATGTGACCCACCGATGCTTTTGTCACTGCAATGTTCTTGTGGTTGTGTTTTGCTTCTCCTCTTCCTCAAGCAGGCACTGTCTGAAGCAGTGAACCCCTTTCATCTTGGTATATATGCGTGGGCTCTGTCTCGCTTGTTCAGCCCAGACTTTTAAAAATCCGTTAGATCTAGCTTAGCATTGCTATGCTCTGATGAATAGATGTTTCTTGGTAGCAGGGATAAAGTTCCAGTCCCCAGCTGTCTAACATCTCCTGCATTTGGCATTTTTATCTTCTAGACCACCATAGCTTCTACTTCCGTTCTGCCGAGCAGAGGAAAGGGCAGAAAGCGATTCTTCACGTAGTGTTGAAACTCCCACGTGCTGACAGGCTCCAGTAGTGAACCCAAGCGAGCGATTAGACTGTACCCATGGTAGGGTCTAATGGTAGTGTCGTGTGGAAGAGCTAAAACCGAGGCTTTAACTTTGCTAATCATGTTGATGCCTGCATGTGAACGGTGGAGTTCCTGCAGGAGAGCTTACTGAACAGCTCCTCTGCGGAGCCACGACCAGACCGTGCTCTCCTCACTTGCTCCTGTTATGAAGTGCATTCGTTCAAGATCCTTTGTGGCTACACAAGCTGATGTGTTTCACTTGTGTGCAGCGGGCTGGCAGCGGGCAACCCATCGGCTGCTGTGCTCGGCTGACAGGTACGATGCTGCAAGTCGCAGCGGGGTGACTGCTCCCAGACGTCAGCCTGGACCCCGAGGGGTACGTCAGACATCGGAGGATGGAAAAACCCCACCAAGCTGAGAAGTGATATTTCCTTTTACGCCGGTGCGGTAGCTGAGTCAAAGACACTCATTGTCCCCAGTCAGACCAAAACAAATTCATAAGCATCCTGAGCTTCTTGCATGTCTGTCCTCCCCGCACAGCCGTGGTGGAAGGGGTCTGGAGAACAAACGCACACCAAACCAGGCTCCATCAGTCCTGCTCATTGAGCACCTTACTGTCCTGCGTGGTTTGGATTGCTGGTTCTCTCTGGTTCTGTTTGTTACAGCGTGCCCACAGGGGCTTGTGGAAGCAGGTAGTACTCAGTGAGTAGCAGCATGGACCAAGTGTGGTATGACTGTGTGAGCACATCTAGTCCGTGGTGTAGTTGGCATATAAATCTTTGACTTCTAACAGCTCATACGCTGCCTCTGTGTTTAGTTCTGCCTGTTTGTCCCCATCCTGACCAGTAGCTCAGAACTTCCAAAGGAGGTGTCAGCAGGGCCTGCTGCTCTGTGTCTTCATTGCTGTGAGGTCTTGTGGAGGCTGTGCTGGGGAGCAGAGCGGCCTCAGTAGGAAATAACAAGTCAAACCGTATAGCGGGGGACACATGGGGGACGTCTTGAGGCAGTGGTTGTCTGCAAGCCTTAGAGGTTGGACAGAGCACGTGGGATGAGTGTAACTGTGTGGGGGTGTCTGAGCAGCCTTGTCTGGAGAGCTTGCCTTCTACCTCAGAGTTTCTAAAGCAGCCTGTTTTCTTTTTCCTACAGACAATTTTAGGTACACGTGTGACATTTGTGGGAAAAAATATAAATATTATAGCTGCTTCCAAGAGCACAGAGACCTACATGCCGTGGATGGTGAGTACTGTTTTGACACTCAGACACCCAAACTAGAATGAGAGGTCATTAGGGAAGGCAAAACGTGGTTCTGAAGGACCATGCAGCCCAAGATGTCCAGGCCCTTGTACAGCATGGCTCACTTGCCTTTGTCACTGGAGGCACAGTCCGCAAGTGCTACAGGAAGAAGTTTGTGGGCTTGGTTGTCTCTGTGTGCATCAGAATATCCCCCTCTGCTGGGACCTGTGGTCTTTGCAGTCCTGTCTGTACTGAAGTTCATGGTTAGGATGGATGTGCTAAAACCAAGTGTCTCAAGGTAAATTGTCAGTCTGGCTACTCACTGGGCAAGAGTTGGTGGCCTTTCAGTGCCTGACTTGGCAGGTTTGTTCCCAACATACTCCTCTGTGAGAAACCACATTTCTGAGTTCAGAAATGTTGTTTTGTTCTCGTTAATCACCGTGGTAGTGAACTGCTGCTGTTGTCAGTGGACCTTACAGCCAGTTTCTCCTCTGTGAATGTAGATGTGGACTAGGCCTGTGACACTTGGACAGAAGCAGACAGCCTCCTACAGAAGCAGTGGGTTTTTTTCTACACCAGGGGAAACAGAAGCACCAACATACTGCCTGTGCCGTGCCCCTGCTTTCGGGGCATCTAAGGCTCCTTGACTCGGAGCCCACAGACACTCCAGACCCTCACTTACGTATACTACAGGCCTGTGGATACTGCTCTTCACTTGGCTGAGGAGGGAGTGTGTGAAAGAGGCTGCTTGGAAAGCAGAAGGTTTTGAGTGGCTGGACTTTCTCAGAAAACCAAGTGCTTTTGCACAATGTGTGGTGTCCAGAAAAATTGCTGGTTTTAACGTGCTCCAAGAAGAGCTGGTTCTTGCAGCGCATCGCTGCAAACTTCCTCCCTCCCGTGGGGAACTAAAATGAAGTTACTGGGTGTGAAAGTCACTGGGAGATGGTTGTGTCTGCTTCTGTCAGAAACGTGTCTTCGTAGCGATGGTGCAGGGAGCTCTGCCTAGGGTTACGAGAGAGCTTTGGAAATGGCTTCCACTTGTGTCTTGCAAGGACACTGTCTGTCTCAGTCCCTCCGAGGGGCTGGTTGTGTTTCAGCAAACACAAGTGCGAGGCAGCTTGTGCATCTGAACTTGCGTGGGGCTGTGTCAGTGTCAGAACAAAGGCCTTGAGAGTCTCTGTGTATTAGGGCTGGGCATGTTCAACTAGTTCCTGTGTGGATGCTGCTGGGAAGAGGAGGGACTGGGGCACAAAGCCTGGTTTATTCTGTGGGGCTGAAAAATGCTGAAGCGGTGTGTGAAATGCAGGAGGGAAACAAGGCCATTTAAGAGGATTTAATTTCTGTTTTGTTTCTTCCCCTCCTTCTTCTATTCTGTGTTAGTTTTTAGTGTGGAAGGGGCCCCAGAAAACCGGGCAGGTAAGCTGAGATCCTTCATGTGCTTTATTTCACAAACCTTTTCAAGCATTCAGTAGTTCAGGCACAGCAGGTCCAACTCTGCATTTCCAAGAGTCAAGGGAGCTCTGTCACAGATTGCAGCAGGAGAGGGAGCATCCTCCCTCCCTCCCCCAGTGTCGACGGCCCCTAGGTTGATGCCCAGCCCTAGTAGATACCAGGCTTTTGTTGTACATACAATTGATCAGGCTTCTGAAACTCAAATAAGCAGGTGTTTTATGTCTTCGGTGCTTTAGTGAATTGTTCCAGGCATAAATTAAATTATTTTATAAAATGGGTTGGGTTCTGATTTGTTACTAGCTGTGCTGTTAGATGGTAGAAAGTCACTGGTCAATATTTGTTTGCTGACTCGCTTGCAGGCTGCGTTACCGTGCCCGCTTTCAGACAGTATAACGTCATTAGGTAGGAGATGCACTGGAAAAAAATCAGAAAGTAGGGAGCAGGCTTTGCAATGTGATGTTCAGTCTTTCTCTGTATTTTTAGAACATATACCTCCAAGGCATGTTACTGGGCTGGAAGCAGGGGGAAATCCTGGGGTTCCTGAGGAGGAGGAGGGTCGAGTCAGACAGAAGGGTCATTGGGTTTATATTTATAAATATTGACATATATAAATTTTATTTATACTTCTGTCCTGAAATGTTGTTACAGATCGAAATGTCTTTACAGATGCAGGAGCATTCAGTGCCCGTGCAGCTGTAGCAGGAAAACCTGAGGGTGTTGTCAGCTCTCTTGCTGGTTCTGTTCTCTTGCAGACCCCTATGACCAGGCCGTCATAGCAGCAGATGAAGTGAAGGAGGAGGAGCCGGAACCGTTCCAGAAGATTGGTCCAAGTATGAGTTATTATACAGCTTTAAATGTGAAAGGGAAAGCACAAGGGTTTCAAATCTGGCATTAGCTGGAGTACCTCCAGAAACAGCAGAAAGCGCCGCGATACACAGAGGTGTTGGGACCTTAGGGGTGCTGAAAGATACGTTTAAGTTCAGGTGAACACCAAACCCCAGCAGCTTTGTGCTGTTTGCTGCTCAAGAGCTCTGCAAAGAGAAGAGGAAAGAGGTTCAGGAGAAAAGCAAGCTGGCAGCGATGGAGAGGGTCCTAAGGTGTTCTGACAGTTGGCAGATGATTGCATTTGCACTGCCTTTGTGGTGGGCTCATCAAACAGATCAGAGGAGAACAAAGAGAGGACCAGACTTTGCAGAAGCATTTCTCTGAATTGTCCGTTTTGGAAACAATTGATTGACCCAGGGTTTTCCTTTGCCTTGCAGCTCGCTGTCAGTTCTGTGCTTCCCAGCACTGGCAGGAGCAGGAGGGGTCAGTGTGTGGTGACACCATTTCATTCTCTCAAGTACCTGCAAAGCAGGAATTAGCACAGTTGTTGCCCCTCCTCCTGCCAGAGAAATCTGCAATCCCGATATGAAAGTTCTGTAGTTAAGACTTAACCTTGACCTGTTCCCTCGTTTGGCTGTTCCTGTTGGCCACACATCACAGACTGTAGCAGAAGACAAAACTGTGTCATCTGTGATACAAACTTTAGAAATGGATTCTCTCCTTTGTTCTGCGCAATGGCTTGATGTGATTTGGGGATAACCTCCTGTAGCTTGCTTAGTTCTACTGGACTTCTAATGCACAGTCCATCACTCTGGGCACTGTTTCCTTCACTGGCGAAAAGGATGTGTGAGTTACGGGGCAGATAAGTTCCGAGCACATGAGGAATATACTCTAGTTTTTGTCACCTGGCCAGTTTCTTGTAAAAAGCCAGGAAGTCGGTGACTGTGTGGGAGGTGCTGCTCTCCCTTCTGATCTTTGTATTTGTTTCATCTTCACAGAAACTGGCAATTACACCTGTGAATTCTGCGGCAAGCAGTACAAATACTACACTCCCTACCAAGAACATGTGGCGCTGCATGCACCTATCAGTGAGTATCCTGCTGGAGATCTATTTCCTTACAGCCTGTGTTCTACAGTGGTTGGTGGTAAACACGAGGGTTGCGGGAAGGAGTATCGTTCTTGTGGATCCTTCCACTGGAACGGTGGGATTGCAGCTGGCAGGACGTAGATCATGTGCTGACCGGGGCACTGTAAGGCCTCAGCTGGAGTCTCCTCTCAGAGGGACACTGTCACTCTTAGGTCTGTCATGTCACTGAGTTTTCACCAAACCCCGTGCGATTCTACATATGTTCTTTGGGGATTTGATATCTTATTTTGTTGTTTAGCTGAAGTGATGCACACGATGTTTAGGCTTGCCTAAATAATAAGTGAATGTACGTGCAAGGGAAGAAGCATCTTTCTTACGAGCTTCTGAGACGTTATTTCAGACAGTGAGTTAAAACTGGCTTTCAAAATCACATAAATGACCTTGGCAGCTTGCTACTAAATCAGGCAATGAAATATTTATTTCAGGGAGCTCGGGGTTCTCAGCATACCACCCGACACTACGATCTGCACTCTGGAGGGACACTACAATCTGTACTCCCCAGACAAAGGGGAGGTTTTAGTGAGCAATTAAGTGTAATTCAGTGCCAAATTTCAGTGACATAGGTGAGAGACATTCTTGCTACATGCTGGTTTTGGATGCTTTACAAGTATGCAGAGAAGCTCTTTACACCTGAACTTCATGCTTCTTTCGTAGCATTGCCCTGTGCTTTATTGTGAAGCCAGGGCTGTGAGCCAGCGTGGTTGCTCTTTGCCCGTGTCCATCCAGCTGCCAGCGTCTTTTGGCTGATGATGAGGATGGATGAGCTGAGCTCAGCAGCTTAGTGGTTTCTTCAGCTGCTGATGTGCAGCCAGCAGAGGGAGCGCACACTCCTTCCTCTCCAAATTCAGCTTTCCTCAGGTTTTTGTGTTATTATAATAAGGCAGCTTTGGGTTTAGACAGAGATAGAAATAAACTGGGAACATAGTCCACCAAACTATCACTTTTAAGGTGAGTCAAGGCTTGGTTGGTCTTGGCAGTTCCTATACAGGTTCTCTGAAGTATGGGGATGGACCGAGATTATGGTAGAAGGTGTAGGGCATAAAATACCTCTGCTGCCATCATCACAGAGTTAGTCTTACTATTTCCCATCTGCCTGGAGGAACTAACCCAGAGCTTGTCATTGCACATATAACAGTTATTCCTGCACCCCTGAACTCCACCTCTTAATTCCGGTGTTTTCAGGTCCTCAGAGAAGGCAGTGGTGGTGATCAGCAGTAGGTCTATCTCCTAGTATAGATGGACCCTCAGACCAGGGCCTTGGTGTCTCTAGTCTACCCCTTTGCAGATGGCTGAGGAGCGCTGTAAGGGCTGTGCGCTGAATCTCTGCTCAGCAATAGCAGATTCTAGTCTTCCCAGCATTTCCCATTTCAAGGTGATTTATCTCTGTGGGTATCTCTCCACCCTCCCAACCATTCCTAGTAATGGGCTGCGGCTCCTGGTTCCGGCCCAGGCTCTCCAGCATAAAGCCACAACTGTGTTTCTCTGAGAGGTGTTTGAAGTGGGCGCTGCAGAAGTGACTGCAGGCAGGAACGGTCCACACAGACACTGCCCGTCTCCTGTGCAGCTGTGGGCTCCTGATGCCCACATGTTGGCTGCCAGAGGCCACTTTTGAAGGAGGAGACACATTCTTTTGAATGCTGGGGTTGAAGCCGTTTCTACAGTAACCTTTGTGAAAGGAAAAGAAGCTGCCCCTGCTGCAGTCACTGAGATGTTCAGATGGGTTTCCAGTCCTCTCAGCAGATATCTTTAACTATGAGGACACTTGAGATCAGGATAATATTTTCATAAGGTTTAACCCCCTCCCCATAAACTTTTCTTTTTCCCTTTTTTTTTTTTTAACCTCTTTTTTTTTTCCTCTCCTAGTTCCCATGACCAGTAAGATTTACGATTTACAGTGGCAAACCACTAACCCCGATGAGCATGCAGGAGAGGGCACCATTAGCTCCCAGTACATCCTCCCACCTTCCTACCACTCAGACTCTGCTCTTTCTGTGAGCCAAGGTCCTGTGAGGCAGCTGTAAGCACAGGACTTTTGAAAAGCACGGCTGGCTTTTCTCGGGCCCTAGCAGTCAGGAGAAGTAAAGCTGAGACTGTGTCTTTACACTGGTCTGGTTTTTCTGGTTATAAGGCAAATGCTGAAAAATTAGCTGTAGTTGGGGCGAGTAAGGAAAACACTTCAGCGTTAGCAGTTTAGCTTTCTGGGTCTCTGCTCGAGTGCAAGCTTCCCTTCCGGAGCCTGTCTTTCTGGTTTTCTATACGAATGGATAAAAATTCATTAAAAATGTGCTAAAACAAGGATTCATATCCTGCAGGATCAATAGGACCTTGCAGGATAATTTTTGGTCAGTGCTGCTGGATACCTGCTGTCTGGAGAAGAGCTCTGCTGTGGGGTTCCCTGGAATTGTGAATGCCAAACGTCTCCTTCAGAAGTTCCTTTGGGTTAGTGAAGAGTAGGGCCTTTTTCATATGCTCAGAACTGGGCTGTTACTCTTTTAAAATACATATTCTTATGCTCTTCTTTCAGCCTATTCACTCTAAGAAGGGTGTCAGAGGCTGTTTCCAAAAAAAGTGGATTGTGGGCGCATTCATTGTCCCCATTTTAGAAAAGTCTCTGAATGGAGGTGCGTGGAGGGAGGGTTCGGAGTTTTCTTTCTGTCCTCCTCCTTTGTCTGCTCGGTAAGATGGAATTGGTTTTACCCACATTTGCAGGTCGCTGGGCTATTGTAATTGCTCTTAGATTATGTTTTTACAGTGCAGAGAAAATAAGTGCATTTGGGATGTGGGCTGGCTAGAAAAGCCACCAGGAGTGGGATTTAGCTTGGTAAGTCCAGGCTCAGGAGCGTGCACCCACTGCATCCTCTTCTGGTAACTGCAGGTAAGGGAGCAGACTCCCTGATTGTGGACGTATGTGGTGAGAGCACTAAAATCTGCCCAGCTCTCCATGTCTCTTGCTTCCAGGGTGAAAATCTGAAGTGACGTCAGGGCCCTGAGTGCACTAATAGGTTTTAATGGCCCTGACCAGCCTCACATGAGGCCTCTGCCCACATTCAAACCCTGAGTTTCAACCCAGCCCTGGACCATCAGTCCCTGCCTGAGCTACACTGTAGGGTACTATCTCCAGCTCAGTTGCAGATGTACCCATGCCTGGATGTGGGTCCCATTGGTCTGCACCCCAGCCCATGGACTGACTTCCCAGCTCAATGTCAACCCTCTCACATCAATCTGGATCTCCCTGAGGATCTCTGATGTCTCTGGCCCTGGACATCCTCACCAGAGCTGATCCTGCCGCTGACCTGTGGGTTGACTTCCCCACTTAACCACAGACCTGTCTCATTGCCATGAACTTCCTGGTGGTCTGGACTCCTGGTTGGACCTGGCTGTCATCTCTGGTCCTGCTCTGCTCACCTCTCTCAGGGCCTGTGGGATGGGTCCCAGCTGTCGAAGACTCTGCCCTGCCAGATCATACTTGTCTCCGTAAGGGACAGACAGACCTACCATCCACCCTGACACCTGAGATGATCAAGGAAGTTCCTCAAAGCCTCTCTGCTCAATTGCTTTTCTTATCATGAAGGACACTGGATACAATTTGTTTACTGAAGTGCTTAAACACAGTGTTTGTTAAAGGCAGCTGCCGTCGTGGCTTTTTCTCTTGGGGAGAGGGATCCCCTTTGGTGGCATGTCTCCTTCCCACACAGGTCCTGCCTAACCAAGGAAATAAAGGATCCAGATTCCAGTTGGATGGTGTGTCCTTGCTTCTTCCATCTCAATAAGTGAGATCTGTGAGTTCAGATGTTTTCCCCACTCTGATCCCACAGCGCTTCAGCAACAGGCTCCACTGCCGATACTTATTTGTACATATAAAGAAGCACGTGAAGAACTTGATAAGTTGAACCACAGGATTTTTCCTTTGGAAAGGTCTGTTTCTGATAGCAGAGGTTTCCGCTCAGCATATTGAATTTCAGGCCATTGTTAAGGAGTCACTTTCCATCATACTCGCTAAAGACAGGGTTTCCTCCAGAGGTGATGGTCTAATTCCATCTGAACCATCTGAATGGTTCCTTACCCATCCTAACAAGATTTTCTTTAAAGGTGGGGTACATAGATTATTAGCCAGTATTTTACCTGGAAAAAGCAAAGTTACTGAGATAATCTGATCTGTGTTCTGTTGTGGTGGTGCATCGTGGTGCTGTGGTATCTTTTGAGGAGACACGTTGAAATGTCTGCCACGTTTTCTGTTTACTGCCACAGCTTGTCGTCCACGGATTTGAAAGTCTTCCCAAAGACAGGAAAGCCACGAGGCACCACCGTGATCTCTGGACTGAGTGGAGTCATGCATGGTGTGGGATTGCCTTGATTTAATTGCTCATGTATATGTTTTAGAGAGACATCTAATCTTGCTGTTAAGAGTGACAGAAAATGCAGCAGCCTCTGAAGGTAATTATTTTGATGAAATATTAACCTCACTAAATTAGAACTAAAAATATCCAGCTGTAGCTTTCAGACACTGGATCCTATTTATAACTTTGCAAAGCAGAGGAGGACTAAATTACCAAATTTCTGTCCTTTCTAGACCTTTCTGTAGCCTGCTGTCCAGTCACTTCATAGAACTGCCCTCCCAGTTAAGCCAGAGGAGTGACTTAATGTTGCCCTTTATTTATCCTCTCGCCTTCTCATCTGAATATTCTCGAGTCTGTTTAAACCACCTCCATAAGGGCACACACCGGCACCAGAGCTCGTGACGGAACAGAGAGCTGGCGCTGTCTTCCCCATCCCCTCTGAAGGTGCCCCGATTGCATACCCAGAGACCCTCAGTCTTTTTAGCTACATCATTGCCCTGGGAGCTCCTCTACAGCCATCAAGGCTGAACACAGCAAGGAACAAGCTCTTTTTCCTGCTGCCGAGGCAGAGTCCCCCATCTTTTCAGTATCACCTGGATCATCTGCGTTCTTTAGCACACCGCGTGCCGTTCTCGGTGCCTGTAGCAGAGTGTCTCAGTTTGCCAAGTGGCTGGAGATCATTCAGTGGGACTTACCCTCTACATGACTCCTCTCCTGCCCTCTCTTCTCCAGTGTGTCGCCTTCAGCTGGGGCATACCTCAAATGCTTTCTGAGAAAGTTTGAAGAACTTTGTACCAGCAGTTGGGGGATCATCTGCCCAGAGTGTTGTCTCCAGTCGTGCTGGCTGCCTGCAGGTTTTGAGGCAGAAGGTTTTCGTAACCATTCAGCAACACAGTATTTTCATTTTTGGAATATCTTGAACTTGGCCTTTTCATCAGCCTGAGACCGTGAGTTCACAATGAAGATGACTTTTCAAGAGCAGAACAGAGGAGCTACGTGACCATCTCTACGCGTGTTGCTTTGTCTTCACAGGGAGTTTGTCATCTGATGAGCTAAAAGACTAAAACTTTTTCTTTTCAATGAATTTATTAGTATCTTCCAGATTGCTGGAACTAATATTCTTTTGTTTGTCTTACCTTTCTGGCTCAAAATCTGTCTCTGCCTAGTGTCGGATGGAGAAGCCTTCTCTCTGGGGTCTGAATTTGGAGACACACCATTTGTTTACATTGGGAGGAAAAAGAAGTAATTTTTGAGGTCTTCATAGCATTGAGACCTTTTTTCTTGAGGTCTCAGAGCAGTGTCTGGGTTGCAGTGGACTCTCAACGATGCTCTTTGTTTCTGATGCTGAACAATTGGCTGATGGCTACTTCTCTTGGGATGGACAGGGAATAAAGCAGCAATTGGTGGGAAAAGAGATGACACAAAAGAGGAAATTGTCATATCTGGCTACATTTTTGCTGGCAGTTTGGCAGCAACTGGAGGAGGATTATCCATGGAGACTGAAAGGGAATACAGGAAGTGAAAACAAGCCTCCTACCTATTCAGCTGGCCAGACACCAAGCAGAGAAGTCTCTTGGCCTAAACGATGAGAAAACCTAGTGCAGAATCTCCTGTAGAAGCACACTGAGATTTACGGGAAATGTCCTCTGGGATCTGTGTATCGGATCAAGTACAACAAAACACTGTTTCTTTTTAATATTGTTTTGCAACCCATACATGTTCTCACTCTGCAGTGCTGCTGGTTGGGAAGATGAGAACAGTTCACATTCGAGTTGTGTAACATCTCATGGGATTTTGGAGAGGAGCATCCAGTCCCAATCTGGGTGACTTTCCTCCTCACCTGTTTCAGAGTCAAGCTGTTGTGCTGCGGTGCAGTCCATGACGGAGAGCTGCTCTGCGGGGCTAAGTATTTCTGAATTACGCTGTATAGGATGAACGGGTGCTAGTGTTGTCCATCCAACTTAGGGCATCCTAAAATGGCATTCAGTAGAAATTACCGGTAGTGAGCTTGGGCTGTGGGTTATGTGAACCTTGTTTCTTAGTGATTCTTCAGGGCAGATGAGTGGAGTGGGACTTGGGCTTCAGAAGCCATCAAATTTCCATGGAAGAAGCCACTGAGTGATGAAGGGGGTTGTTAGGTTGTTTCTCTGTTTTTGTAATTCTCTTTTTAATCCATGTGGCCTTGACAAAGGGTTGTCCTCCCAAAGGTTTTTCATTTGACTTTTGGCATTGAAAATTCCTGGTGATCCTCACTGTGCATTGCAGAGACCAAAACGTAGATAACATTCAAAGAGCTTATCCCAATAATACTCAGAATTTCTCCACGTCACCAGTACTTGTCTGGAGATGGGGACCAAAAGGCCTTTCCTGACTTGCCGGATGAGAACTCTGCCTCCTAATCCCTTCCATTACCAACAGCCTCCTTTCCTTTGTGTTTGGTTAGCAAGACCAGGAATGTAGCTGGAGATCTCTAGCATTTCTGCAAGGCTCAGGGAACAGAGATGTAAACTTCTCCCTATTCAGAGCTTGGAGTATTGCATTACAAACCTGCTCTCAAACTCTTAAATACACAGAAACAGAGGACAGAGATGCAGGTACACCCAGCCAGTCCATGGCAATCAAATAGTGCTCCTGGATGGATGGGGTGATTCCTGCTGGAGGAGAAGTGGGTTGGTCACGTGGCAGTTAAAGGTGTGGAAGGGAACTAACAAGCTTCAAGAATCTGTCCCCTTGGGTGAGTGGGGAAGACAGTTTTGTTACATGGGATCGGTGGATCCACAGTCGCTGCAGGTCCCCGTGCAAGGGATTCGTGAGCGTGGCTGTTAGAAAGAACCCTCCCAGAAGGCACACGGTCTGGGAGCTGACTGACTGTCCAGGCACTAGTTCTGAGTGTTCATATCCAGAGTTCTCTCGATCTCCACTCTTCGTGGCAGTGAAGACACAGGCGAGCCAATCCAGCAAAAAAACACCGGCTTCAATAAACCGATGTTCTACCCTCCTGCACCGCACCCCCTCCGGTGTCCCACCGGCATCCCAATCCCAGATGTTCCGCGCTCCAAATTCTGGATCCCCAGGAAGCAAGGCCATCACAGGTACCAATTGCCTTTCTACCATCAACTTTCTTAACTGCTTAGTGTCCAATCCTGCCCTGGGTTGGCTTTTGACCCTTCCTGGACTCAGTCTGCTCCATGACTGTCCCAGAAAAGCTACTCCCAGAAGCAGTCGAGGGGTTTAGGTCCTTTGGCACATTATAAATTAAAATTTACTTCAGCAGTAGGTCTTTATAACCCCTTCTTAGTGCTAAGTTGGGGTTTTTTTAAGCGTTGTGCTAACCATGAGGTACAAAAAGACCCTGTTTCAAATCCTGGTGTCACAAACTGAGGAGAGCTTCCTGACAAGGATTGGCGTAGCGGCTTGTCAGGTATGGGGATTTTTGTTTGGTTTTCAGCTTTGTTTGGCATTTAGTGTTTGTTTCCCTTGAGACGGTAGTTTCAGGGCTAGGCCTGTGCCCGAGGAAGTGAACTGGAGTAGAACTGTTGTCGCAGTGCTCTGCTCCCCACAGGAACCACCAAGAGAGAAGCTGGGCTCCAGCAGCACGATTAATGGCACAGAACCATTACGGAGGTGTTGGAAGACTCAAATTAAGATTGATCCTTCCACAGTCCCCGTTTCCTCCTTCCAAACAGGATCATACCTTAAAAAAACCAGGAAAGGTTAGGAAAAAAGCAAGCAAAGAGCACTGAAATATAACTCCTAATAAACAGGATGTGAGATGTAGCGTTTGTACAGCCAGGCAGCAGGGAAGCACTGAAAAGTCTGTGGGATGTGGATTCACACTCATCTCAGGACAGAGGAAGGGCTGGTTAATCAGCGGGTGTTTAAACACCCCTGAAACATCTGGCACGGACAGATGCCGAGGAGCAGAGGTGACCGTGGTGGGAGAGGCTGCAGGATGCAGAACATGCTGTTTGTTAGATGACGCACACCTCTGCAGCCACCAGGGAGTGACTCTTCTTCCAGCTTGGAAGTCCTGAGATTCAATATTGTTGCTGCACCCCTTAAACGTCTATATGATTTTATTACCAATTTGAGGTTCATCCAGTTCAGCCAAGTTAGGAGTTAAAACCGAGAAACCTTTTATTTGGTATTTACTTAAACTTGCAACAGCTTCTTCCACTTTCATGTCTTATCACAAAAGTGGGAAGACTGGGAGCCTTCCTGGGTCAGAGGCCATACTCATCTGAGCAGGAACTGGGAGATGTTTTTTGTAAAGGCACTTTGTCCCCCCACCTCCCTGAACAAAACGTGTCAGTACATTAGGTAAAAAATCTGAGCTGTTCTCTTCCTATATGGAGGAAGGAATTGCATGATGCTCGAGCCTGGTAGATTGATCTTCAAGAAACCAATGTTAGCCTGGAGGTCCTACCTCGTTTATCTGGTGGCATCATTTCTGTGGTGTCTTTCAAGGCAGTGTCTTGTAGAAACGCAGTCTGAGCAGCTTCTTGAATTTCTGGTACAAATGCATTGACCATAACACCTATCAGGAAGACAGTCTCCAGAAGGGATGCCTTCCGAGTGCTGCGGTTAGAGATGTTCCACGTGGGCCTGGGTAACACCAGGGCTGGTGCAGTACCACTCCACTGATGGTGTTTGCACAGATGTTTAGTAGCATGGCACTTCCTTTGGCTGTACAGATAGTTTTGCTTTGCCTGCAGGAGGTTCAGGTATGAGGAGAGAGAGAAAATTTGTGCCAGATTCCTTCTTCTGGGTGGGAAGGACACAGTAAGACCAAGGAGATGCATTAAACCAGTTTTTTCTTATTGCCAGACTTGGCAACAAAAAAAAAAGGGGGCAGGTGGGAAGAAAAGTGCCATGCAAATTTTTTTCAAACATTTTTGGAGACCTCCAACTCACTTCCACTTGTGACGTAAGCCAGGATTTGAACCTAGGTCTCTTGGGGGGTAGGTTGGCCTAATACCTTTTGTCGCGGTCTCTTTTCCCACTGTGCTGTTTGATTTTCAGGTTACTTCAGGCCTCTCATTCCTATTATTTGCCTGTCAAGGACGGTCAACTAGATAATGTCTCCAGTTACTTTTCAGCCCTGGTTTATGCGATTCTGTTTTAACTGATTTGATGATCGAGTTTTTCTGTCTTGCGTCTTAGGAAGAGTCAGGAACATAATAGACTGAGAACCTGAGAAGCCTGCTCAGGACTTGGAAGGGTCCATTAAGGATTGTCAGGACCAAAGTTCATGGGCTGGGAGCTTCATGTAGTTCAGGTCTTTTCTAGCCACATCAGACATAAAGCCCAGCAGAGCCTTGCTAGGCCATGTGCAGAGGAACCCCTTGGTGACAGCAGACTCTGTGAATGAGTCCATCTGTGGGAAGAGTCTATCCATGTGGGAAGAGTCTATCCATGTGGGAAGAGTCTATCCAACACAGACCATGCACGTTAGTTTGACCAGTTTACCTGTCGTTTTATTTATTTCTAGTTTCTCCTTTGAGTCACTGCAGTAAATACATTTGCCCAGATATTGCAAACCTAGTGGAAGTAAGATGAGACCTCACACTGTTCGTACTCTTGAACTAAGGGGCACCAGCTTGAGAAGGATGGAGGCACCTCACCTGTGCTCTGTGGTAACTTTTGAGGACACTGCAGCTACTGCCAGGGTCAGGAACCACCGCTGCACACTGGAGGAGTCCTCCCAGTACAGCTACTGGGAAGCTACCTTGCGCTGTTGCTGAAGCATGCAAAGCAAGTGAGGTCACTCCTGGGAAGCACAAAGAGGCCAGAGGATCTACCGTAGCTTTTCCAGACATGGTGGGAAGGCTCTGAGACAGCCCTCGGTCCTCTGCTTGAACAATTCAGGGAGAATGTTTAGGCAGGAAACACAGATTACTGGGAAGCGCAGGGAGAGCTGCCATAGTGCTTCTGTAGGTGACACTCCACATGTTGCCATGAAGACCCGAGTTCTGTCTGCAGACCTGGTCACCTGTGCCAGAGGCTTTAAGGGCTGCTTATTGCCTTAAGAAAGAGTAAGATAAGGGTTGGGTTTTTTTGCAGGGGAGGAAGCCATGACCCTTCTGGTTCAGTCAGGACTGGTGTTCATGGGCTCCCTAAGAGCCAATCCAGGCCACCTCAGCCAGAAGGCATTCAAGAAAAATATCTACCTGTTATCCCTTCAGTGAATCTGGCCCATTGGCCTCCAAAATGAGGTATTTGACCTTTCTGCTGTGTTCAGGGTATGCAATTATGTGCCACAGGAGCATGTTGTCTTGTCTCCTGTGTGGTTCTGCATCCAGTATTGACCAGTCACCATCCTTGCTTTGTTCTCCACCCAGCAGAAAGTGCTTTCAGCAGGAGAGTGGAAGGAAAAGCGCAAAACAACTTTGAAGAAACAAACAGCAATTCTCAGAACTCCAGCGGTAAGTGTGTTCATTCCCTCCTGCTGTTGCTTGCCACGTGCCTCTCCAGAGCAGGATTCAGCTGTGATCGGTGGTTGTCTATGTATTTGGGGCACCTTCTTTAAGCTTGCAGGCAGTGAGCCTTCCTGGGGTAGTGCCCTCTTCTCACTCCTCCCCAGGTTCCTGGCACTCCAGACCTGTAAAAAAGCTTATGTGGGGATCCTACTCCCAAGGTCCAGATGCTTGCGTAGATTTTTCAGTGGGGAACAAAGATGTAGAGAACGGGGAATATGGATGGAGATCAAGCAGTACTCGTTCTTTGTCTGGGCGTTATTGAAGCCCTTGTGAAGCAAAGCTATTTGCAGCAAGCAAGAGACGTTTGAGGACTCTGACTAAACCAGCAGTTTGCATTTTACAGTGCTGCTCAACGTGGCAGTTTATTTACACGTCACTGTAACCAGAGTCCGACTGTTCATGAGGTCACAGTGTAGAGATGTCGGACCAAAATACAGGTGCTAGAAGGAATTAAAATTCAGTTCACTTCTAGAGTTTCCTCGGTGTTTTAAGTCCGAGTGGTAGTAACTAAACATAACCGCTGGCCTAGACAGTTTTGTTTAGGTATGCCATTTATGGAGTTTTCCTTACAAGGAAGTCCTGCCAATGTATCTCCTGGCCTTCAATTGGGTCACTGCCATTCTCTTGTGCTCCCTAACTGGAGCATAACGGGCCAGATGAAAGGTCATTTCAGCATCTTGATGAAGAGATAAATAAAATGCCAGTGGAAAAGGCTGACCTCCCTCCATTCCCCCCTCAAGAGAACCAGAAGGTGGTGTTGGCAGTGCTGCTGGCCGGAACGGACAGGTAAGGGAAGGGATTCGCCCCGGAGCAGGTTACGCAGGGCCTGTTGTGGTGGTTTGTGTCTGCCTCTGAAGCAAGTAAGGGGCTTTCTGGAACCACATTGAAAAGGAATGAAGTGGCGTTAAAAAAAAACATGTGGTAGCAGAGTGGGTGACTTAGAATGGGAAAAAGCGTTGTTTGTTACTAAAATGCTGCGTGTTGTGTTTCGGGGAACAATGCTGTACTAATCCAAGCATTCACCACAATTACAGCTGTTCACTCGGGGACAGAAAAACCTAAAGAAAAGAGGTGTAAGCAGAACCCATCAGGTGAGCTGTCTCTGTGTTTCAGGCCCTTGCACTCGTCAGTCCCATTCCCCTCGGGCAGCAGCAGCAGGAGTCCCTAGGGGCTGGCCAGGTCTGTCTGCAGCCATTAGCCATGGCACAAAACCGCGTAGTGCACTGACTGCTGGGTTACTAGCCTGACTTCCTGCTCTGAAAGTGGCCACTTGGCTCTCAGCAGGTCTGCTCCTCTTGTCTTGCCTTCTGTGAGTAGCACAAGTGGTTTGTCTGAAGGGTTTCAAAGCCTTTAAGTGCGTGTCGTTAAATGCCAGTGGACCGTTTGGGTTCTGACTCCTCTGGGGCCCTTTGAAAGCAGCAGCCTGAGATTGTTCCTTTTTTCTTGCTGTCAAGCCCTGTATTGCCTACAGAGGAAGGGCAGAATTACCTTCCTTCGTAGGAAACAGCTCGTCCCTAAAGCCAAGAAAGCTGCATTGTAAAACCTGGCTGCAAAGCTCCTCTTGTTAAGTTTTGCAGGAGGGGAAATGAACCTGTAGCAGAGGAGGGGGTCCAGGAACCGCTGACAAGAAGCACACACAAAGAAAGAGTGGCTGGGTTGAATAGTCCAAGACTTTTGTTCTGTCCAGACTGCTGTTAAATACTGACCTATGGCTGCTGTGACACACCTCACAGGTTCTCCCTCCATCTCCTTGTACCAGCTCACATCACACTCATCCTTCGGAATCTGTTTCTACCTGAACTGCAGCATTTAAAGCACATGAGTAAAAAGCTCACAGTAAAAATCAAAACGAAGCCAGAAATTCTTACAAACTGAGTAGTGAGTTTTGTATGATTTGCTTTCATATTTCCTTGTGAGAAGTGTTTCTATCTGCACCACGTGTATGGGCACTGCATTCTAGTGGCTTAGTCTGGGGCCTGGCAGGCTGCAGGGGAGCTGAAGGGGCTCACTTAAACTTTTGTTTGAGCCAGGAATCCTGAGAACTCGACTGAGCTGCTCAGGGCTGGTTTGAGGGAAGTTGGGCTCTGGTTGGAAGCAGTTCTTTTCTGCATTAAGTAGCTGATAAACTCCTCAAAGCTGGTCTGGTGCATGGGGATGTATAAACTTCTTCCTTTTCCCTGCTTCCCTTATCTATCCCTCATCCTCTTCTCTTCCCCAGCCCTGTTTTCCCCCTTGACTCCATCTTTGTGCTGCTTCCTCTGTGTCCCATTCAGTGCTCTTTTCCAGCTCTTGCACCAAGCCATTTCTTCTCTTTTATTTCTTCATGTTCTCAGCAGGAGTCCATGTAAATGTTCTCACTGACAGCAGCCTGAGTGAGCATCACCATGTCACACTGTGCATGGCACTGGTGATTAGAGAGCCCACGGAAAGCTCTGCAGGCATCTCTGCTTGAGTGTCCAAGCAGAGCTCTCAGTAACTTTCTTCTGGAAGAGCTGACGTGTCCTTACCTCCCCGTTTTCCTTCTTTCCATGGCTGTGTTTTGGTAGTTGGGACAAGCTCAGTGTTCACGTGTGATAGGAACTCTTGGGAGTAATTCTGGCATTGTTGGCTTCTCCTCTCTTGTGCTCCAGCCAGCAGATTTCACACAGGGAGGGAAGCAGCTGGTGATAGTGTGGTTGAGAATGACAGAAGGACAGACACTTCCCGTCCACCCCACTCCCATCTGCTGCTTATCACCAAGCTCTTGCTGCTGTAAAGAACAGTCCCCAGGTTTGGGAGGTAGATGTAGGTGCGAGTAGAGCAGCCTGGGAGCTGCATGCCTTGCCCTTGTTAAATGCTTGATCCGCTGTACCACGTGGGGACATGAGTTTTGAGTCACAGGCTCCATTACAGTGATCTCAGAGGATGTTTCCAGGCCACCCAGCCGAGTACATTGTGCTCTTCCCGTGTGTCACCATCCTGACGTGCTGTGCCACAGACCGCTTCATGTCTGGAGCGAGGGGGAGGACAAGCAGAGCAGGAGGGTCAGCAACTAAAGCTGCCAAAATAGACATGGATGCAATGCTGGAGGGAGTCCTTAATGGGAATAAAACAAGGAGAATGGAAAATGTTGGATTTCAGTTAGTGCTTCCCTGTGCCCAGCCCCGATCCTTGTCACAGTGAGTGCAGGTACCTGGGATCCTTCCCTGAGCGACCTGCCATCTTACTGCCCAGAAAACAGTTCTGCTGCGCACAGCAAACACTGCTCTGTGGCTGCATTTGAGACCAGGAGGTTCATCTCCAAGCAAGACATGATGGAGCCATGGAGTGGATGGAGAAGGACTGCTGGTTAGTGAAAAGGTCAACATGAGCCAACAATGTGTGAGTGCAGCCCAGCAGCCAGTGTCCTCCTGGGCTGCATCCCCAGCAGCGTGGGCAGCAGGGCAGGGAGGGGATCCTGCCCCTCTG
>JAVSBS010003690.1:29761-41835 GCA_033124195.1 Coracias cyanogaster | reverse complement strand
GGGGGGGGGGGGGGGGGGGGGGGGGGGGCAGTGCAAAGTATACCTTCTTATATTTTTCACATCACCTTGGTTCCACTTCGAAAACTGCCAGGAAGACTAGTCACAAACCCCAGTGTTTGTAGAGAACATTTAATGGTAATTTCGAAAACCAACATCCACAAGTGAGGATTTGTAGCAGAAAAATAAACTTGTTCAGCATAAGCAAATGCCTTAAGTTTTAAGGCAAGGACATGAAGTTCTTTGTCACATTTATGTAAGTGCCTTGGAAATACCACAAGTATTAAAATAAAGATTGTCATCTTGAAATACTTAAAAACTATGTCACAGGCTCCTCATAGTGGTAAAAATGGAGAGGCTATTCATTTTGTCCTAAGAATCTCCTAGCGCTATTTATTATTACCATATATTCTCATTTAGTCTTCCATTTGGTTCTGGAACGTTTAGAAGCCTCTAAATTCTTACTGCTGCTAAGGAATTCTTACCTAAAGATCAAAATAAGCAGGACATGTCAAAACACATGCAAATCACTGTAAGTAATTTTTTCCTCCAACGTAAAATTTATGTACCTCTGAATGCTTAGGAGTGATGAAGGTAGAAAGTATAGATGACTGCATTCCAAAACAATTATGCTTTATACCATTTTAAAATGCAACCTGCATTTGGTATCCAGCAAACAGCACTGTGTATTTAGCAGTGGAAACACTGCATGGCATGCCTTTGTCTCTGATTAATATGCTACATTCCCACAGTTAAGAGAATACCTGCCAAGTCATCATCAAGTACAAAAAGGATTTTGTACCTTTCAAAAATGTCTCCAATTTTGAAGGCAAGTCAGTTACCATCACCTGAAGAGGATAAGCCCAGTGTCAGTCCGCTTGCTGAGGTTGTTACTGAGGCTTCCTTGCCACTAAACAAGCACTAAAACTATTTAGCCACAACGGTTCTTTAAAAAAATTCTGTCAAGAGGGACAGAGGAACATTTTTATTATCAGGATCTTTAAAAGTCTTATTCTGGACTGAAGTTCCTCAGAAGCCTAGAGCATGAAGCAGTTTATGCAGTTTATGATTTTAAGTCACAAAAATACATTTGTAAAAATACAGTTCTAAAGGAAAAAAAAACGAGCTACATATAGTAAGCGATGCTGTGCACTTAATTATTTTTAACTCTGATCTTTGACTTGTAATTTTAATGGTTTGAATATGTTAATAGGCTTGCTAACATAATTACAATTAAAGAATTTAAATTGTCTACCTAAGTGGGACCCAGTATTGCAGGAAATGGAACACCTACTGTAGACGAAAGTGATTCCAGTCTTAACTTTACTTGTAATATAGTGGTACCAAGTATACAACGATTGCTAAAAATTCAGATGTTGCGACAAGAAAAGTTACATTCTCAGAACACAAAAGAAAGAAAATAAATACAAAACTAGTTTCAGGGTTTTCCAATTTCAGTTTTGTCTTTATATTAGGAAAGGATGAAAAATCCTTTACACGTTGCTTATTATCTGCATGTATCCAAAATCATTTCAATATTTCAGATGTGTCTGTTTTCCTTATTAATGTTTTTCAGCCATTTTTTATTTTAAAGACAAATTACATGGGTGTTATAAGAAAACAAACCAAAAGACAACATTGAACTGCTTGTGTAAAGAAATGTAGATTTTACTTTTGTAGTCTTCTCTTTTCATTATTTCGTATTTGATGTATTTTGGATACAATTACATTCATTCCAAAATAAGTTGCATCAAATGAAAAGCATAGTAGGATGAAAACCAGTTGCTGGTTGAATTATATTTTATTTTGACTTTCAGACAGCTGTACAGTTTCTATAAATAGATGTAGTACTGTAATATTTACATGAATTTTCTCATCCACTACTCGTGTATTCCATTCAGAATGGTAGATATCCTGACTAAGCCAAAACAGGATTATTTCTGGGTGCATCAGAATTCTATGTCAAAACATTCAATGTATCAATTTGCATCAGAGTATTTTTTCCAGGTATTTAACATGTAACATTATTTTCTCTCCACAGTCTCTCCTTCCAGCCTCCTAAGAGCTTTCAAGACAACTGTACTAGTTCTTAAAGTGTTTTCTTCTTGTACTGTTCAAGAACGAGAACATTACACAAAAAACATTTATATTCAGCCTACTTAAAGTAAGGATTGTGATGGGATTGCTTTAACTGTGGAAGTTTCATTATACATTAGCACAGTATTTGTAAGATTCCTTGATATACAGGTACAGATTGAAAAAAAGCAATAGCTCAAAAAATTTGGAGACAGCATAATCCTTTTGGCTTCTGAAGAAGTTCTGCAGATGGCTATAGAATATCTTGTATAAAGTTAAAAACCATGGTCTTGCCATGTGCTTCTGCCAATATTGTTTCCAAGTTTTACATTTCCTTATTCATTTTCTAATCCCTGTGATTAACTGCTTTAGGTAGTGCTCATATGCATCTGTTAACTCTGCTGTTGGGGTATCTGCAAATGCTACCTAAACTCCCATTTGAAAATCCACACAATCCATGAGGCATCAGGGTTTTTCACAATATTACCGCCTTCAAAGTTGCTCTCTTCACTTCTTTTCCCACTTGAGAAGCAGTCATCTCCACAAATGGACCAATTTAATAGCTAAACTTCAATTGTCACATGATATTTTAAGACTAGGGTAGCTTAATTGTTCAATGCTACCAAGAATTGAGCTATGTGACAAGATTTCATGTTGTTGGGTAACAATGAACAATACAGAAGGAAAACAATAAACCCACTACATTTAAACAACACGCAGGACCAGACTGCTTCCACTATGCACATACCAGCGGATCTGAAAGCAGAAGCCTGCAGTTGTAAAGTGATTAATCTGTAACAAGTACCACTAGAGACAAACAAAAAAAAACCCAACTGAATTCAAGCTGCTAGTCGTCTTAAGAAAAAAGTAATTCCAAATGAATGGCCAGAGTAAGTCATACATAGCTGAATGCTGATGCTCAAAACTGTCTGATTAACAGCTCATACAAAAACTCCACTAAGGATGAATTCAGAAGGAGATTGAGCAGTTAAGTCTTAGGTTTTTCTATGGGGAAGACGACAGTAAAGCGAGCTCTAGTAACTGCAGTAAAAATGTCAGTGTGCCAAAGTGTAGGTATTTCCCAATACTATAATCAACTGGAAACTGGTCGAGGTGGTTTGTTTTTGTTTTCTGCTTCTTTTCCACGAATGGCAGCCACATAAGAGAAGAGACACAGCACAGAGTAGCAGATCTCATGAGCCTACAAGAATTTAGAAAAGGAGATAATGAAATTCAGATAACTTATTGTTTTACAAAATCAACTGCACATTTTGTATTTTGCTGCATATCTTCCTTCATGGGACAACTATTCTGTCTACAGACAAAATGGGGAAAGTGTCCCATACTACCTTGCAACTGAGATGGATAAAGAAGAAAAGCCTTGTAAAAAATAAAAAAACTTCCTCTGGGAAAAAAATCTGTTGATAGTATGATTCTAATAATTTTTAAGAACAGTATGCTAAGCTAGAAAGTTGGCCAGTTGGCTTTAGAAAAAACATCGTACATATTTGCTTTTGGTCTGTTGTATAAAGTTACAAGAAATTTGCTGGGAGGGGTAGAATGAACTAACTAAAAAGACTAAACATTCAACAATGTACCTTGATTCATGAGATGGTTGGATTCTTCCTTATTCACAAGTATATTTTTATGCTCAAAAGTACGAGGACTCTTAATCATTGTAACTTTTAACCACTGCTAGTGAATCCATGAATAAGTCAAGTTTGGTGGTTTTGTCTTTTTTTTAAACTATAAAAACCCCACAACCCAGAACTGCATGTTTCATATGAAGAATGCCAAACAATTTTGTCACGACCTCAAAGCAGAGGGCTTCACATAGCATTAGCAAGATTTACAATTATTGCTTTTAACTGATTAAGTGTGCTATTATTTAATAGAAAATCCTCTGTTAGTATGCGACTGGCAGCACAATTCAGTGAGGGTAAGAAAGACTCAGTTTAAATCCTAGTTCTACTACTGGCTACTTTGGTGATCTTAAAAGTTCTTATCCTGTAAATTAACATTTATCATCTTTCTAAAGGTAATAAGCATAACAATGTGTTTTGTTGTGTTATCCTACAAGCTAAAAAACTTGTGTAAAATACAATTTATTTTTATCAAACTGGCTTTTCTTATTAAAAGGCACAGCTATCTGCTTCTTAAATTACATCTATTCTAAGCATTTTATTTCTGAAACTTTTATAGCTTCTTCAAGTAATTTTTTTTGCTCTTGAAGGACTGGGAGTTTCCATGCAATCACCAAATGCACACACTGCACTTCAGACATCAAATAACTGAAGAAATTTCCATTCTGATGATAGTAATTGGCTTCTATTTCTTCCTTAATAGTGTATATAAGTGTGATCACTGAACTACTATGTGTAAGAGTGCTAAGTATCATTCTCAGCTGCTGGTGTTCAAAAGATACTATAAAAACTGAATACTAAATCACAGCAATCACTCACCTATATAGCAGGAATCAATACTTTCACTGTTCTCTTGCATCTCACTGCTCACTTTCATGAGGAAACAGGGATTTTTCATAAACTCAGTTAGCAATCATTTTATGCCCAATAATTAGCCTCCTTTTCCATCTATTCTGTAGATTGTGTTCTGCATTGTCTTAAATTTCACAGTTCCACTAGCACTTATTGTGCTAAAGTTCAAGCAAAACCAGCTATCTTGCATCTTTACCTAAACTACACTTTCTGCACTTCTGCAGAAAAGTGTGAATTGCTCTAGTTTCATAGACATAATAATGATCACCAAGTTTTGCTGTCTTCCCTTAAGGAAAAGTATCATAAAAGAGCAGCTGGTGTTTCACTGCAGTATTAGAGTTTCAAATATAAAGATATATCCTCTAAAGAACTACCAGAAGGCATCACAGTTGACTCACCATTGGCGTCTTGTACTTGTGGCTCACCACTTCTTTAGTTTCAGGAACTAAAACCGGACGGGCAAGAGACAAAACAAAAAGTTCAAAAAACGAGAGGAAAGGGGAAAAGAAATAGCACAACGTCCCCATAGGAAAGGAAAAGGATGTACACAGACAGCAGGTGCAGGTACAGGGCACCTCACTATGCCTCCATTCTAGATGCTCTTCAATTGCATTATTTATGTCCTTGAAGATACTAGTAATGTCCTAGTAAATTGCTAAGGTTGGCAAAAACATTTCACTGCCTCTGGAAAACCATAGTAGCTATTTTATGATTTTAGAGAGACTGGCTTTTCTCATACTACTTATTCCTGCTAGACAGCAAAATTAATGACAAAATATCCTTAATGATAAAATATACCTAATGTCTACTACAACAAAACATAAACCAAGAACTCCATAGGAATTTGTCAGTATGCAATTCCCAAAGATTTTGTCCTTTAGATGCTTGAATCCTTCTCTGCTGAGTAGCAGATCTCAGAAGAACTGTTGGATGCTCTGTAGTAAATTAGTGAAATCCAGAAAAATAAAATTGCTCAGGAAAAAAAACTTCCTAACATGGAAGACTGTTTTCCAGCTCTATTTCAAGCTTCTCAAGACATTCCTTCTCCTGTCTAGGAAGTCTGTGATGGTATTTACTTGACATACCCACTGCAAATGTTCACTGATTTGAACAAGCTGCCTTAAAATAAAATACTGCTTTCAGTTACACGTGTTCTTAAAATACCAGGCTTTTTGATTTCTAGAAGATTTTTTATATGAAGAGGATTGGGACACTGATAAAAATATTATCCAGAAAATTGCACCTTGCTCCCTTGCACTGCCTTAAACTAACAGAAACAGCCATAATATAGCCAAAGAAAATTTGCTTTGTGTTCTCATTATGGAATGCACAAAAAAACCAAGTCGAAACTATCGCATTAGTGTGTATTGCATCTGAACCGTGCCTTTGACCCACACTTGGTCTACAAATATTGCTGTGAACAGATACCATAGGAAATCATCAGGAGAGAACAAAAACCACACTAAGAACATACAAATGGCAAATTTAAAATGTTAAGATCAGTGGAATACCAAGACCAACTCTGAATACTTCCCTTGCCAGAATAGATGAAATTTGCCATGCAATTTCTCTGTCACAACAAAAAAATTCAGAAGCAGCAATACAGAAATTATGCAAAACCAAATCATACTGGGTTCATAGGGGAAGGGTAAATGTTTTATTACACATAGTACCAGTGACAACAAAAGAAACAGAGGCAGATGAGTTCAGTATGAACAACTACGAGAAGTCCACAACAAAACCTATCCATGCAGATGTCATCTTTTCAACTACGTTATGACATGGCCAAACACTGGAGGGAGTGTGGCCACTCTAAGTGGCCAAAAATAGGCAGTGCAGACTGGGTTTGAGAAAGTACTCTAAATATAAACCATTGTCTACTAATTCTCATATGTCCCAGTAGTGTCATTCTTGAAAAAAAAAATCTATTGAAAAGTACAGAATATGATTGTAGAAAGTAATGTAGTATTTTTGTTTAATTTTTCAATTCTGTCCTTTCCTGGAGTTAGCTATTACATTACAGACTGACAAACAGGGGAAGTGCATACCCAGGCTGCACTGCCCCAGTGATACCAGTGACTACAGTCCGGGAGATAAGGAGGTGCACATCCAAGCTACCTTACCCGTTGGCACCAGATGTTCCAAATTAACTCCATGTCACCAAAGGACAAAGGTGGGAGTGAGGCTGGTGCACAGCCAAATAGGGTAGGACCTTTACAGCTGTGTCTCACTGCCCACTGAATAACATAAAACTGTTCATACTATTCAAAGGAAACCTTCAAAGTTCAACATACTCTTCAAAAGGCAAGAAGAGAAATCTGTAAGGACCTTATGCCACAAGGGAAGGAGAGAAGGGGAACCGTACAGTCCTGTATCATAATTAAGAATAGGAAGAGAGGGAACAGGAAAGCACCTAGGCAAGGTACTGTCTCTGCACTTCACAGTCAGTGAGTTGCCTTGTCTAAGTAAAGAACTCATTCACAGTCCTTCCAATGGGGAAAATTCTCCTGAGAGGACCGAGTTAGTAAGTGTAAAAAGAGAGGGTTTGGATTTACACTCAGAGAAATCAAAGCACTACCGCTGCAGAATACAAAGAAAAAAAGAAAAAAAAAAGACACAAGCCTCAATTTAAGAGATTAGCAGAAGCACTTTCCGTCTAATATTAAAAGTTATTCCTTTTAATGCTGTTTAACTAAATGGACGAAGAGAGTAAATTATTAAGCACCATCCTGCAGCCTTTGGTCCTGTGAATGAAAATATGGCACTAGCATAGAATGAATTTAGGGGACATCACTTTACCTGCTGGAGAATGAAGGTTTTCATAGCAGCGGCGATGAAGGGGCCACAAGAAAGTAAAGCACAAGTACGCAGCAGTAACTCAAATTCCAGAGGGAAGAGCCTTACATTTCCTCACTTACTTAAATCTCCACTTCCATTTGTGGGCAACAATTCCTGAACTTCTGCTTGCATCCTGCTCTGAAATCACAATTCCAACTTTCATGCTGCCATCTAAACCCAGCATTAACACAAACAGACCTTTCATTTCCTGCTGCGATATCACTAAATTTGGAGCCCTCATGCTTGGCAAAATCAAATAAACAAATCTCGCATCTCCTCTCCTTTCTAAGAGGAGATAGTACATCATTATACTCCTGCTATAATGAATCTGTTTACAAGGCTCACAATGTTTAATACACCTAAATAACTTCATTCCTAATAAGTCCATGTAAGTTATTGCTATATGCTGTTATTTTACTATTAATAAATTAACAGGTTAATGTTGCTTGAACAGTACAGATTAGCGTATCATCTCATAACAATTTAAAAAGCTGATCCATCTCTCATCACTGCACAAGAAAAAAAGGACAGCTACCCTGTGACACCTTTCTTCCTTGCTTCTTTATTAGCTAGATGGGCAAATTGTAAATCTCATTAGGTACATTTAAATTGGTTCTTGTCTGGGATCTCTATTTAATACGTTTAATTTCTCAGTTTTTGCTTGTAGTGTCCAACTCCCAGTTTATTTTTAGTTACTCTTTAAAATTACCCTTTCATAAGTTCCATATCACAATTCAGCTTCTGCAGTAGGTACCTGATTACAAAATTTTTTTTAAAAAGAGGCATTCTTTTTCTCATAATTAGTCATTATTCTATGATCCTCTATTATATACTCATAATCATCAATAGAATTTGACTTAGCTATTGGGGTTGGACTTGATGATCTCCAGAGGTCCCTTCCAACCCCTAACATTCTATGATTCTATTTAGCTAAGTCAAACACTGTCTTTCTTCTTATGCAATACAAAATACTTTGTTAAAAGCTCTCAAAAAGTGATGCAGAATCCATTTCTGATCCAACTAATTTCTTTTAAGTGAAAGACTTTGAAAGCTGTAGCCACTCTTTAAGCGATTTTTATGGCTTCTGAACTCTCTCCTTTGTAAAACTCATCAATATTCTTTCATAACCTCAAGCAACTTCTGTAAGTAGTGAAATGACTCATACCTGTCAGGGCAAAAATATGGTATCAAACAAAGATGCAACCATAAAGTGCACACAACTTCTGAGGATCTGAACTATTAGAAATTTTTCAGGGTTTAAATACTCAGATATGATCATTTGAACCAAGAACAACATTTTCAGAAAATGGGAAAAAATTGTTTACAACTTCAAATCCCAAACTTCTGGAAGATTAATTTATGGCAAGCAACAAGCAAACTGCAATAGTCAGAAAGGCTTTATCTTTTGAATACCTTGTAAATTTGTATCTCCAAACACATTACTATGGACAAAGACATTAATTTCAGCAATCTTGTATTGACTGTCTTATATTCTAAGAGAGAATCCCTCAGCCAGAACATTCTATTCACAGCACCAAAGAATAATGAGAGTCTTGGTAAAAGAAGCTGCTGATGTAGATTTTTTTATTAACGGCCAAAGTATTGATACTGGTCTACTATAGAAAGATTTTGTAAATTTTATCTTCTTTTAAAATACTTCATACATATACTTAAGACCTAGACAAATGTCTCACAGACAGGTGGAAGAATAAACCAATATGAGTTTGGGGACTGTTTCAAGAGAAGTACGTTGATCACTCTTCCACAGAGCTACAACTGAAGTTACCAATTTTTTTTCAGACACTAGTGCAACTGACACTAACCTGGGTTACCGAATAGTAACCCAGAATTTTCTCCAAACTAGGACTGTAGGCAGATTATACATAATAGCAGTAACTGACCAAAATAGCATAAATTCTTGTTCTCCTTAACCTTTACTTTTCTACTCTCAGTAATGCTCTGAAACAAAAATCACAGGATAAAGTGCAACCTGACAAAACACCTTCTGCTCCATACAACAAAAATGAAATTCTACATAGAGCAGAGAGGAAACTTTGCAATTTACAGTAATTATCTGTAATGAAAGCAGTGTGTTGAGAAAGATCAACTCTAAGTCCTGCTTAATAATGTGTTTTCTAAGATGAAAAAGGAGCATAGCAAACAAAATTCCTATACACATCCAAGTTTAACTGTTGTTTGCTTCAAGAGACTCAGAACAGCTTCTCTATTAACAAAGCGCACCTATGCCACAAATCTTAATATGATGAAAATGAATTTGTAAATTTGTATGTTAAGTCACCCATCTCCCAGGCAACTTCACACATGCAATCTACATTTCTCTTCCATCTTTGAAACTGAAGCACAACTCTGAACTGAATACTTGAAATTTGAGTTACTGCCATGCGAGTACAGACCTAATATCAAAATAATGTAATTACCAAATTCCTCCAGGACAAAGACTCCTCGCACAGTATTGCACTTTTTAATGTGATTCAGCTCTATGAAAACCTAGAAAAACAGGAGGAGAAGTAACCTAAAATTAGTCAGGTGTTTTTTTTTAAACTAAAACCCAAAATTAAACAAAAACATCACCACAGCATATACAACCTGAAGTGTTATAGCACACACTACCAGTTCATTTACAGTTTAATATATAAATAAAGAGTGAAATAAATATTCAAAAGACAAACATGCTACAATGCTAAAAATCAACAAATAACTTAAAAATGCTAAGAAGCGAAGACAGCAGAAGATGAAATACCTTCCGCTCCTTGCAGGAGGAGAAAGCATGGAAGAGAAATGAAGGAGTTAGTAACTCTGACATATCCAACATTTCTACCCCTTCAGGCACTCAAATGAGTTATTGCAAAAAGAGTATCAACACACCTAAAATCCAACAGAAGAGGGGGACAAGAAAAAAGCTGGCTCCCAAATTTGGCATGATTTATAGCCTGTGGTCCATCCCAGTTAGTTTTTGCCCCTCCATGCATCCTCCTCCAGCACAGAGGGCAGGTAAGGGGCACCACACTTCCTATTCTGACACTGATCCTCTTAACCCATTATAGTTGAATTTAATCCAGTGAGAAACCACTAATTTTCCTTCTCCCTAACAGCCTTGCCATTTACAATTTTACTATAGCTTGTAACATATAATGCACATATTTACTCTTGGAACTGTCTCCTTTCACAGTCGCTACCAGTCTTCTGCTTTAAGCAGGATGGATGAGTTGGGACCCTCCTCTATTTGCTCACTTCACATATGGCTGCTGCCAGCTGAGCAGTCACTTAGAAAACAGGCCTGCTTTAAACCTATGTTTTACATATGTGAACCCCAAAAGACAAAACTAATGACAGGTTTTTCAGTCCAGAATCTAGATGCCAAGATTACATGAATAAACAAGTTCTCTGAGCATAATAAGTTTGTTCAATATCCAATCTATTTCAAGATACCAAGATACAACCCAGTTCCTTTTTATACACACACCTCCCAAAGGGTCAGAGTAAAACACAGATAAAAGAAGCTGTAGAAAGTGCAACAAGGAATCAATTCCATATATACTTGCTTTTCAAAGGCAAGAGAAACACTAAGAGTAACACTGCCCTAACATTCAGAGTAAATCTTTGTCAAATACCTTAGAGAGACACTTGCAAATCTGTATTACAACAGCCTGGATTGGCACTTTCAGTGCCTACACTCTTATGACACCATGATCTCAGGACCTTTTTAAAAAAATCTTACTAGAGGAACTCATTTTCTTGGAAAGAAAGGAAAGGGAAACTCTGCAACCCTCTTGAATGCAAAATTAGCAACACCCATGCAAGCATAAATGATATGCATCCCAAGAAAGGCAATCAACAAAAACTGTGGGTTTTTTTAAGAAACAGCTTTATCTGTATTAATAGAGACCTGTAAATGTCTCATTCATCTGAGAGAAATCAGGTTGATTTTCAAGTTAAAGGGGTTTATTATTATTTTTATTGGCAATTAGTTTGTCAAAAACATTTTATTTTTTGAGGAATAGTTATAAACAAATAAAAAATATTGCATTTAGTTTCCTTTTTCTGTAAAAGTTTTTGCTAGTAGTCTAAAGTACAAAATTCAGAAGCTCAAAAGAAAGTCTCGGGCTGGTTGTTTTATCCGGTAACAATAACAACTTGCCTAAAAGACTTCACTGCTCATAATCTGAGTATAGTGTTAAGGAATGCTGCACTTCCACAAGCAAGATAAGAATTTATTGAGGTTGTCACAATTATAGTTATCAATTTTCAGAAGGTATATGAGTTGATGGGCAATTTCTTGCTATATTGTTTAAAGAACAGAGATGCTCTCCTCTCAATCACAAAACAAGCATAAATGAAGTAACAGTTACTTACCCTAGGGAAACTGTGGTTCTTCAAGACAGAGCATTCAGTGTAAATCCTACTGTAGATAGACATGTGCCTGCTACATTTTATTAAATTTTCATTTTTACACAGGTAGGTCCAGTACTGTTTAACATCTTTGTCGGCTACATGGATGCACTGAGTGCACTCTCAACAAATTTGCTGACAACACTACACTGTGTGGTGCGGTGGACTCACGTAAGGGAAAGGAGGCCATCCAGAGGGACCTTGACAGGCTTGAGAAATGGGCCAGTGCAAACTGCATGAGGTTCAACAAGTCAAAGT